>JAZKJV010000046.1:877403-909903 GCA_037367405.1 Ottelia alismoides | reverse complement strand
TCCATCTAGAATAGGTCGATTACTGTAATGTTTAGACCATTAAAATTACCTATTTTAGATGGAGGGCTGATGAATCTATGATTCATCGCCTTTATTCTTTCATTTTGGCTAAAATCCTTAGTAAAATGCATGTAAATAGTCACTAATTCCAACTAATTATCATTCTAACCACAAATACTAATATTATATATTTAAAACTTATTTTACCAAAATTAAAAAAAGAAAAATAAAAAAAGAAAAAAATAAAAGAATAGAAGATTGGAGATATGAAATATGTACAGACTGATCCTAACCACGATACCATGTCAATATTGACTTGGTCGACAAAGAAAACAAGTAGGGGGAGAATATAATCCCAAACCATGAAAAAAATCAAGAAAATCAAGACCAAAAATACTATTTATCCATTTTGCACATTATAAATATTTCACTTATTTTATTCATCACTTATATCATCTCAAATCAAAATACTTCTTTCATAAAAGTTGTTCATAAAAATATATATTATTTTAAAAAATTATCAGGAAAATATTTCACCACAAAAATAAAATATGATAATGAACTGAAAAAGCCACAAATGCCAACTTTCGAGGTTCATAACTATTTATGAAAAACTCCAAACGGACCAAAATCACTTTTAAACTCCGTTTTATACTTATTACTATTTATTAAAAAAAAATCGAATAAAACCAATGAGTTTTAGCGTTTGGACATCGTTGTATATATGTACCATATGTAGAAACTTCCTGCATTTTTTAACTAACTAATTGTAAAACTGATTATCTTAATTTCTTTTCTAAAAAGGTATACAAAAATATAAAAACAAAAATAATTCAAAATACCATTAACACCCGAAGCCACGAAACCGTTACCTAAATTTTCCGGACCTCATAACACGGCCATACGGACATCGAATTGGGCAAACTCAGTTTTAAAGTTCATATTATTCAATTATCTACAAAATGACACTGATTTCGCTAAAATCAGAGATCGTGTGAAAAATGTGATTTTCACGACCGTATTGGTATAATGTACAATGAACCGTAATTAATTTATTATTTTATATATGCTAAATTATATATTTATATACTTTATTAATATTTTATTTTTAATTAAATAAAAATAATTTAATTTAATTTTTTATTCGTTTATTTAATTTATTTATTTATTTATTAAATACTAATTATTATTTAGTTAGTTATTAAGTTATTTAATCCTAAATATATTTAATTATTTAATTCATAATTACTTAATTAATTACTTTTAAATTATTTAATATAAATATGAAATTATCAATTTATTTTATTTTATTTACATTTCTCTCTGTCCTCCTTTCCCTTTTCTCTCTCCACCTTTCCCAATTCTCCTTATTCTTCCTCTTGATCCCTTCTTCTACTCCAAGCCCGCCGTCCGCCTCTCTTCCTCTTGCCGCCAGCGCCCAACTGCCCAACGACCAGCCATTTTTCCAACACCCTCTCTTCCTGTTACCACCACTAGTAACTCTACTCCTCCATCTCTATATATACACGTCTACGCCCTCTAAGATAGAGATCCACCATTATCCCCATTCTTAAATCCTTCATCCTCAAGTTCCGACGAGAGAGCTGGTGACAAGAGCTTGCCCCACTGATGAGCGCACGGATGCAACTCAGGTTAAGGAATATCTAGGGTCGTTGCGACCCGAATCACAAGATGCAGTCAAAAAGAAAAATTAGACCACTAACGAAATCAATGAAAAAACGAGGAAAGCGGTCTTGTTAGTACTTTAACCTGGTATAGCTACCCAGGTCGAACATCAGGAGCATGAAATGAAACCTACGAAGTAGTCAGAAAATTCAAGAAAGAAAGGAATTTTTGGTGGTTTTTAATTTTTAATTTTTTATGATTTTTTGTTAAGAAAAGAAATAAAGAAAAGGCAAAAAGTGACACTCAAGCAATTATTTAAAGGCCCAAAGTGAATCAAAAATTCAAAACAAAAATATTTTTAATTTTTTAAATATTCAGGTGGTTCTGGGAATTTTATGGTGTTTTTCTTATTTTTATTTAATTTTCTAAAAAATAAAATAAAGAAGAAAATGCAAACTGTGTGCAACCGAGATTGACAGGAACTTTAAAAATTATCTAAAGTGCTTATAAAATCTGAGCAACAATTTTATGTGAAAAAATAAAAAAAGATCTACCTACAGAAACTGAAAACACATTTTTTTTATTTTTTATGAATTTTTAATAATTTTTATAATGTTTTTAATCTTTTTCAATTTTTAGGGTTTTTATAAGAGGGAATTAATAAAAATCACACTGAACCTAAAGCAAGACAAAACAAGCAATCAGAAACTTTTTGGAATTTATGAAGCTATTTTTATATTTTTAGTTGACTTTTTCAAAACTGACAGAGACACTTTTTAGGGTTTTTGAATTTTAGAAAATATAAAATAACACCAAAACATGTCACAAAAATTACCAAAAATCCTACACAGTAGCAGGAGCTATGTGTAAAGTTTTTGGAATTTTTGGAGTAATTTCAATATTTATTTGATAAAAAACAAGACACTGATTACAAGGACCTAAATACAATTTATTATAGTTTCAGGACCAAACAATAACATGCAATAAATGTCCAGGAGAAAATCTGCAATTTGTTTAAGAAAATACGTATACGCTCCAAATCCACATTCACAGGGGCATTTATGCAAATTTGAAAAAAAATACATTCAATCATTAACATATAAAAAGTTCAGGACAGATAATGCAAATAACTCACTATTCACGTGACCAAGCACGTGTCTCCAAACTGGAAGGATTAAAATGCAAATAACTGAAACTATAATGACTAATATGCAAAAAGGTCCAACTATAATTTTTATTTTACAGACTAAAATAGAAACCAAAAGAAATGCAGGGTAAAGGGTGCAATATACCCTCAAGGCACGTGAGTCGCGTGGATGTCCACGTGTCGGCCACTAGTGTGAGAGATCGTGCGGCTCTGATCCTCTATAATGACTGATCTGACGGTCAGGGAATGTTCCCTAGGTGCGGCGCGGATGTGTTAGATGGTGTCAGATCTACGGCTGGACAGGCTGCAACGACGGACGGTACAGATGGAATCTAGTGTTCCACTCCTCATCCAACGGTGACGGAGGATGGTGGACGAACAAGGAGCTGGCGAACTTTAAACTGGGATCAGGGCGAATCCTCCTGGTCGATCAGACCTCCAATAGGTCGAGCACCACCGGGGAGGCACTCCGCGTCGAGCAATGGGCTCTGATCGTTTGACGAACGGTCGGATGGACTGGATGGAAGAGCTCAGTCTGGAGAAGCTCCGCTGAGCAGCTGGAAGATAGATAGCTCTCCTCACGGCTCAAGGATACTTACAATTCAAGGCCAAGACTCGGGGCTACGTTCTGGTCTGGTTTATTAGAGCTAAAGACGAAAGCAGCGGAGATGAACGGGGGTCGATCTCTGATTGTCATGATAGAGGGAGATCTTGGACCTAACCCTTGCTATACGAGCTATGATCAGGGTGATCAGATTGTGTAGAAAGATGGAGGGTGAGCGTGCGAGTGTATCTGAACGGATGGGTGTGGGTGAAGGAGCTCCGACCGACTGGCCGGAGCTGGCAGAGCTAAGGCAGCGTAAATATGAAAGATTGAATCAAATAAAGAGACAAGAAGGGATAAAGGGTTACCTGAAGATCAAGATGTGTTCCTTAGTTCCAGGCAGAGATGATCGGCGGGGTTATGGCCTCGACCAAGCGGCGGCAAGCGAGGGAGGCTTCTCGCGGCGGAGGTCCGGCCACGAAGGGGGACTGTCAGCTACACATCACCAAATCGATCACCGGAGGGCCACTCAGACGGCTGTCACCATGCTGAAGATTTCTACGGTATTGAGAGGGACTGTGGCGCGAGCTACAGACCTAGGGAGGCAGATAAGAGATTTTATAATGCTCCCAGGTGGCTGGAGAAATCGAATCGAAGCACGTGAACTAAGGAAGATCCGCGCCTTCTTAGGGATCCGAGAGGGTCACAGATCCACGGGGAAGTGCAGGCGAAGATTCAGAGCATGGGGACGCGTAATCCGCTCGGGATAAATGGGAGAAGGAGGTTCGGCGGAGCAGTCGGGTCGGGTCAAGCCCTGGAAGAGGGGGTTGACCCGAGTCAACTATCCACCATGGACCAATCAAAAAGTCAGATTTACAAAAATATTGACAAATTCAATAAAAAATAAAAAATGATTTTAAATTAAAAAGAGTATAAAATGGAAAATGTTTGTTATTTTTCAAACTATTTTTATGTGATTTTTTTTTATTTTTATGAAAAATAAATTATTGTATATATATAGTATAATGTATTATATATAGGTATAGTATACCTATGTGTTTTGTACAATTATTTTTATTTTGTTAATTTTACAGAAATACACCATTTTATATTTTATTTATTGACAAAATAGTTTTTAGAGTATAAAATAATTTTTGTTTTATTTTTATTATGTGTTTACAAGTATAAAAGAAAGAGTGAAGAAGACCTAGATACATGTATTATGTACAAGTGAGAGAATTTTATTTTTTTATTTTTATTTTCTTATTTTTTTAGAAAGATATACAATGAAGTAAAAACATATATTTATTTTTGTAGAAAAATAAATTATGTACACATGTGATACATATATAAGGTGGAGTGGACCTATCTCTCTCTACCTATCTTATTTGGCGATCAGGCCAATGCTTGGCCCTCTCTTGGGGATCGGGTCACTAAGTATTTATTCTAAATACATCCTTCTTTTCATTCTTTTTTTATTCTTTATTCTTTTATTTTTGCACAAATACATGCTAATTATGAGATATTAACACATGCATGGCTATTGCTAAGTTATTGTATTTACACTTATGTAAATGATGCTTTGCCAAGATAATTAGTTGAATAAAGAGTGATGAACATGGATTCATCACCCCCTAGAAAAAGAAAAAGAAGGGGAATCAAGATTGATTATTAAACTTGTCTTCATTAAATTGAAGTATGGAGCTCATTCAGACCTTTGGATTATTAGTTTGTCGGAACCTTATTTGCACTTAGGTTTAAAACTCAATAGCCTCTAAGTTCCACCAATCTATGGTCAAGACTCCTCAATAATCCATATCAGAACAAGTCTACATACACAAACTCTAATGACCATGAATATTTTCTTGTACTGTGTAAGTGATGTGTAGCTCCCCACCTCAGAAATGGCAAAGTAACATCCCCCTCAACAAGGTAACTCTAATGCCCTAGTCTAGTAGCTCTTTCCTCGAGGAGCAGGGTATTCCCTTCTAAGTTCAAGTCCAACCGGCTCAAGAAGAGGAGGAAGAAGAGAATGGACCATGACCAGTATAGCCATGTATCCTTGGGAGCCCAACTAGTGTAGCTAAGTCTCCCTACTGCAAGCTTCATGAGATGAGAATGGGTAACATAAGCTTTGCTTTATTTGGCTATGTACTTCGGTGGGTATTTCATTTTCTATCAGACCCACCACTTTTTTGGAGTTTTTCTTTCTTTTGCATTTTTTTGATGCGCATATGTACAACATATCTACATGGTACAACATATATACATAAGGAGTTTTTCTTCTTAAGCCAGTAGACTATCCCTCTTTTGAAGCATTATTGCAAACCACAACACTTGTCTTTAGACCTTAATGCCACCAGACCAAGTTCAGACGCACTTCCTTCACTAAAAGAAGACGAGAGGTTCCGCATAGAAGTACTATCCTCGTATGCTACCCCAAGCCAAAGAAAACTGCCTCCTCACCACCTCCTCCATAGAGAGATCTGTGTAAGGTGATAGTGCAAGTAAAGCCATTTTCTGAGAGAGTCGTGCGTGCGTTGTTAAGTGTTCTACTTAGGCTCATCAAGATGACATGTGACCATAGCCTAGTGGACTCAAAGAATTAAGTCACAAATGGAACTGAAAATTCTTAACCCTAAGCCCTATAATGTTGCTATGAGAATTAGGTGGACTAAGGTCTTAACCAAGCTCCATTTTCCAATTTAATTCCCGGATAGTTTAAATGTCAACTATGATTTAGAAAAATTGTACAAGTATATACAAAAATATTTTTATGCAAAGTTTTGAAAATGTGCAAAAATTTTTAAAAATGTTTGATTGAATGAATGCATGGATGCATAAGTTTTGCAAACTGTTTACACACATTTACACACAGGTATTTGCAAACTTTTATTTTTCAAACATTTTACAAAAAAATTATACTATATACATACTTTTGATATCAAAATATTTACAAACTTTTTACACACAAGACTTTTTTCAAAACATTTGTACAAAAATAATTTTTATAAATAGATGTGTATTGCAAGAAAGAATTTTATGTACAAGAATTTTTTTTAAAATTTCTATTTTTTTAGATAGAGGATTTTAGCCATTTTCGTTATTCACACAATCATACAAAGTACGAGTTATGGGTAAAGTATATATGAAATATATACGACACCCCCCTATACTTTGCTCGAACGATGTCCTCAGAATTGATCAAGAGCGATGAAGAAGACATAACTCGTGCTTAGTATAGGGAAGTGAAAAGAAAAACTATACAACAATGACGAATCAACGAATAGAATAGAAGGGCCTCGGTGTTTATCCTTATACATACGATCAAGTAATCCTAAGTATAGTAGATTGTACATAAAGGGAAATCCGCGTAGAAGAATGTACAGGGTCTACCTCCTCTATACTTAGGGTAAAATATCCCTAAGTATAAGCAGCAAAACAGAGGTAAAAAGAATGAAAAGAGAAATCAAAAGTCTACACCCCCCTAAAATTAGGGTAAAGTACACACTAAGTATAGCATAATCATAAGATGCATATGGGGAGTTGGACTGAAGAATAGTATGATATGAACATCTGGATCTATACGAGGTAAAAGATAGTGATAATCAGACATGAGATGCAATAGATGTGAGCCAAAGACCAGAACTCACGCAAAATGAATAGGGGCGACGTCAATGACCAATGGCTCATGATCAAGATATGGTTTGAGCTGCTTCCCGCTAACATGAAAGGTAGACTCGGATGACATCTCATATATGTCAATACTCCCATTGTCGTGTACCTTTTGGATCAGGTATGGTCCCTTCCACTTGCTCTGTAATTTCCTTGGAAATAATCAAAGCCTAGCATCGAACAACCATACTATCTAATTTGGCTCAAACTGCTTGTGGCTGATATGAGAATCATGCCATTCCTTCTCTCTTTCCTAGTATTGTAGGTTGTTCGAAAAGGCTGAGTCTCTAAGCTCCTCCAAGGCTGCCAATTCTGCCTTCCTCTGATCTCCTACACTCACTGGATCCAATAATATGTCTGTGACAACCCAAAGTGACTTATGCCAAATCTCAATAGGTAAATGGCAGGGTTTGCCATAAACAAGGAGAAAGGGAGATGTACCTAAAGGATTCTTGACGGAAGTATGATATGCCCACAAGACAGAGTCCAAAAGCTGGGACCAATCCTTTCGGTCAGGGCAGACTACCTTCTGCAATATAGTCTTGATCTCCCTATTTGACACTTCAGCATGACCATTGGTCTGGGGATTATATGAAGTGGCTACTCGATGGTCAATGCTGAACTCGCTAGCAAGGGCCTTTACCTTGTCGTTGACGAAATGAGACCCCTCGTCAGATATCAAAACTCTAGGCATCTTGAATCATGAAATGATATTCTTCCTCAAAAATCTGCAATCAGTCTTAGCATATGTGGTTTGGGCGGGGATGGCCTCAACCCAACGACTAACATAATCAACGACCAACAGAATGTACTCAAATGGACCCATGAAAATGATGCCCCATGCCTCAAAAACCTCACAGAAGTGAATGGGTTGCATCAGCATCATATCACGTTGTCCACAAGTGGCCATCCTCTGACAGTTTGCACTCCTGGTGGATGTCTCTCTCTGCCTCTATCATCTGCTCATAATCACTAAGCGGCTCTGAGCAAGCTGAATCTCATGCTCTAGTCTCATCGATCGTCTCTATTTGTATACTCTAACCCTCAACACAAAAGTATACCTTCCTGCTATCATGACCAGACACTGCCTTGGTTGTGGCCAAGAACGGGCATCCTAAAATGATGGGAGTATCGGTCACAGACTCAGGGATCTCCATGTCCAACACAACAAAGTGCACGGGGAATTTCAGGCCCTGAATTGTGACGACCACGTCCTTCAGCAACCCCTTTGGCCACTGGATAGATCGATCAACAAACTGAAGGACCGTCCAGCTCTGTCGAAGAGGGCCAAACTTGAATCGATCGAGTAAGGATGCTGGGAGTAGGTTGATGGCAGAACCGCTGTCTAATAGAGTCCGATCAAACCTCTGCTCAAGTATATGACATTTGACATAGGGAGCTCCTGCATCTGGCCTCTTGGCTGGGAGATGATTCTGGATGGTGAAGCAAGTGGCGCGAGTGAGCTCATGGATCTCTGAGTGATGGTTCCTCCTCTTCCTACAAATGGTGGTCTTCTCTCTGAGGTTCCTCTAGAAGAGAGGGATGTGCTCCAAGGCCTCTTGTAGAGTCAGCTGAATCTGGAATCTATCGACCATCTGCTGGATGAACTCTAGCTGCTGAGATTTTTTTAGTCCCCTTAGCCAAGCGGAGTGCTTGAGGGAAAGGGATGGATGGGCCCTCCTCAAATGGAGGGCTAGGATTGGATCCCTACTGTTGTGGTGAAACAGAATCCATACATAAATCTCCATGCATCGCAGATGGACTCACAAATAAAGAACCCTTTCCTTTATTTAATTTACTAGAATGGTCCTGAGATACAGTAACAGAAGGAAATGCAATAGGAATGGAATGGGTGGCCTCAGTACCTCCCGCAACATATGGACATGTGGCATCAGCACCGCACTCTGGCTTAGCACCATCATCTTTGGTGGCATCAGCACCACCTCCTGCATCTGTTGAAGTGATGGGCTCAGTACCGTCAGCTAGATCAACATCCTTGGTGGCGTTAGCACCACCATCATCAACATCATCATGAGCGGCATCAACACCGCTCTCCTCCTCGCCTGGTGCTCCTGAGTCCTCATGTGGTAGTTGCTCAGATGAGGCACTGCCGGCTGGCATCTTACCACTCCTAAGTGTAACAAAGTCAGCATCAAAAATGTATGCAGAAATATCACCAAGTGAATCACTAGGAGTGGTAACCTCTGTAAAAGCTACCTGCTCAGACTTCCGCTTCAGGTTGTTCGGATTCGGCTTGATCTGAGCGGGTATGGCAGCCTTGCCCTTCACTATCTCCCTCATCTCCTGACGGAACTCGTCCATCTCCCATCTAAATGCAGTATGCTGCTCAGAGATAAGGCGGGCTAAATCATCTAAAGATGGGTTCTTATAGGTGGGCCCATGAGAACTGGACGGGTGGCTTCTCTGGACATGAGGCTACTGCTGCTGAGAATAAGGGGGATACTTGTGAGATAACTGTTGAGGCTACTGTTGCTGCCTCCATAGTTGTCCCTGCTGATTGGGATGAGGACCCTGCTGGTAGTGTGGTTGTGGCTATGGTTGTGGAACTGGGGCTGCTGATGCTGCTGGCTGAACTGGCCACCTTGAAATGGAGGATGATGCTGGGATGAGGCACCTCAAATCGACCAACACAATCCGGGATGGTCTCGTTGGATCCCAGGCTGAGGTCAGTCATACCAAATCCTGTTGACTTCCATCAACGGCTCTTGCTCGTATGTGGTGGGGGAAGTACTGCCAGGGGCTGATCCGACTGGTAGACCACCATCTGAGTGTCTGAAGATGGTGGTGGCTGGACATACTATTACTGTTGCAGATGGAATGGCTCCAGCTAAATGTGATGCACCTGTCGGTAATGGACAGAAGGCTGGGTCGAGTTGCTGCTACCGCTGGGATCTGCTCGTAACCTGAGATGGGGCTGAGGATCTATCTGTGCCTCCTGGAGACACATGATCTAGGTCTTCAGGTCACTCAGCGTCTGTGCCATCTCATCTATCTGAGACAGACCCTGGCATTGCTTCTTCTCAATAAGCTCGATGTGATCCAAATTCTCGCTGATGATCTCCATATCAGCGGCCGTCGACTCTGCTTGTGCTGCAACTGCTGAAGATGTGGAAGGACCTGCATCGACTCGTTTTATCCTCTAATAGGACACGACATGTGGTGTAGGCTTCCCCCGTGTATAGAGGCGAGTCTGGGACATAAATGTATAGTTCTCTACATCTCCTCATAGATGGCCCAAACCTGATTCTCATCCTTGGTGAAATAGGAACTCCCACGAGATGTGTTCACTAGCCCCTGCAACTCCGGTGTAAGCTTGTAGAAGAAACTCCGGACAAGGTTGGGCTTAGATAAGTCATGATGGGGACACTAGTCAATGAGCTCTCTGAACCTGTCCCATTCCTCATGGAATTGCTCATTGGGGAGCATGGAAAAGTTGTTCATCAGGGCTCTGGCTGCATTCGTCCGACCGAGTGGATAGTTACTTGTTCCAGAGCTGTTCCCATAATGTGACGTATCTCCCTAAGTGCTTCAACCAGTTGGATGCTCTGTCTATGAGGGGGAATGGAAAAGCCATCATCCAGATAGTATCCTCGTCCATGAGGTGATCGTGGATCGTGCAGTAGATCATATCGAATTATTGGAGATAGAGGTGTGGCTCCTTGGTGGCAAGCCTGTGGAACTGGGGTAATAGCTTGATGGTATGAGGCAGGAGCTTGAAATCTCCCAGAATGGTTGGCAACTAAATCCATCTATAGGTTAGAGTTGCACCAGGATTGTGCAACTCTCTCATCAATCGAGTAGGTGATGCTGGCTGTGCTGGCTCATCTAGCTCTCCCTTAGGGTTGTTTCCTTCTCCACTGGCTTTTCGCTACTCTCTATCTGCTCGCATCTGCTCCATCTCTCGATGCATATCCACCATAAAAGCCCCCTGGCCTCTGATCTGACGCTCCATGGTCTCCAGGGAGGTTAACATGGTGTTGTTGATGGCACCCTGATCTAATACGTAGGTCTGGTTCCCGCTGGGTCCATCGGTGCGCTCCTCACTGCTGGCCATGGTCTCTGCAAAGGCAAAAGACCCAAACTTAGGTGTCGTCAAATCATCAAATGTCTGCTGCAACCTCTACTCGGGTACCTCAAGACTGGTAGAAGGGTGGTCGAGGGGGGACAGGGTGGAGTCAAACTCGGGTTCAGAGAGCGGGTCTGGGCTCTCATAAACCAACCTAAATGAGCAAACCGGAGAGCTCAAAAGCGGTGCAACCAGAGGTTGCATAAGGGACCTCCGTCCCATCATCGTGATGTAGCAAGTGAAGGCGGATGAGATCTGGAAAACACACAAGATCGGTCAAGCAAACCCCCAATTCACCTAATTACGCAGAGCTGATGACTATAAAGGTTCGATCTTTTATCTTGTCAATTTTATGTAGGTGATCAAACAGTCTTTCAGAGCAATTAAGTGAGCTATTGGGAATCCAACGCTCCCCAGTGACTGTCCCGATCCCAAGGCTAGAACTTTCCCATCCAATACAAGTTGCAGACTGTTTACCGGCTACCCAATCGACTTGTTGTGTTAAGGATATCATGGCCCGCTTTACCATAAGCTGGAGCGATCGTCATTGGAGAATGTCTAACCCGAAATCAGTAGTTTGAGGAGAGGTCGGATGTGGCTCTAGCCTAGTGTGCAGGTCACTCTCTCACTCATCCAAACCAGACAATGAGGGGATTGCTCTCCCAAGACAAATTTTTAAGTGAGGTGTCTTTTAGGGTCAAGTGTGCCTTAGCAGTCCCAATTTTATACTTTTTCTTTTTCAGGTATTTTTCAGAAAACAATCGCCTAACAAATTTTCCGATTCTCCTGGTTATTTTAAGTCCAATAATAAAGGGATGAAGTCGAAAAAGTAGATGCGCGGTCAAACACTATGATGCATGCCGAGTAAGAAATGCGTACCTGACTCCAGCTCTCTACATGCAGAGTGATACGCGCATAAAATAAAAGTCTGAAATAAAACTATCTATATGATGCAAGAAGAAATCAACCTTAGACAAATAATTTCTACTCGCGAAGAACGATAGCTAACTGGTTAACAAGAGGGGTCGGAGTCCGATCTCTGATGCTAATCGGTGTCCGCCACAATGGATCCTGCCAGCGCTTATTACGGCCTCTAGCGGCACATGACCCCTCACGTGACCGAGTTAACTTTTTCTTCTGTGATTTAATAATTAAGGTCCAGTTATCGATCTATAGGAACATGCAATCAATTAGGGCTGGGGCCTTAAGTAATTACGTCACAGTCAAGTAAAAATCGTAAGTCTAAGTACCAGAAACTTTGAGAATAAAAAATAAAAGAAAAATGCGATAAACATAAAGCCGGCAAAAAATTCACAGTTAAGTCCCCCGAGCACACCAGTGCTCGGTGAAACAGACCCCGAGATCAAGCCAAGTCCAAGTCTGAGTCCTGTTTTATATTATTACAATAATAGTGCTGAAAATAAACTAAGCTAAACTAAAGCTAAACTACTCCCAAAGTCCTACTCCTCCTCTCCTACGCTCTCCTGCGGCTCAATGCAGAAACGAGCCGCCTCAGCGTCACTCGAGTGCCTCGGCTCTCCGAAGAACGTCGAACTCGCTCATCGGGCCCTCACAAAAAAGGGAAACAGAAATTATGGTCAGATCCCAATTATATAAAAATAAAATAAAATGAAATGAAATGAAATGAATGAAAATAAAAACAAAGAAAAAGAAAAAAAACAAAAATAAAAAGAAAAAGAAAAATAAAACAGTTAAATAAAAATAAAAAGAAGAAAAATAAAAACAATGCTGAAAAAGGAAAACCGACTACTAAGTCGTGCTCCCCAGCAATGGCGCCATTCTGATGATGCGGCTTTTGCTATTCGGGTTAAGGAATAATTATGGTCGTTGCGACCCGAACCACAAAGCGCGGTTAATAAGAAAATCAGACACCAATAAAGGAATCAAGCAATCAAACAAAGCAAGCGGTCTCGCTAATTTATTTTACCTGGTATAGCTACAAGGGTTGATCACAAGGATCACAAAATGGAAAACCTACGAAGTACTTAGGAAATCAAGAAAAGAAAGAAACATGGTGATTTTTAATTTTTCAATTTTTTTATGATTTTTATAATAAGGATAAATAAAAGGCTAAAAAGTAACTTCAAGCAATTATTTAAAGATCACAATAACTAAAAAATACCAAACAAACATATTTTTGTGGATTTTATGTGGTTTTTCTTGTTTTAATTAATTTTCTAAAAATCAAATAAAGCCAAAAATAAGAAGAAATGTACAATCTAAAGGAAAATTAAAATTAATTAAAATGCCTATAAAATTCTAACAGTATTTTTATGAAAACTACAAAAAAATCTACCTACAGAAGAAGAAAACACATTTTTTGACTTTTTTATGAATTTTTACAGATTTTTCGAAGGTTTTTACTCTTTTTCAATTTTTATAGGATTTATAAATGGGAATAGAAAAAAGTTGAACAGATTTTAAAACAACACAAAACCAGTAAACATGAAAATTTTCAGAATTTTTCAAGGTATTTTGATATTTTTAGTTGATTTTCTAAAACAAACAAGGATGATTTTTAAGGTTTTTGAATTTTAGAAAATAATAAACGAAATCAAAACATAACCCAAATATCATCAAAATTCCTATACAGTGGCAGGATCCACGTGTCAAAATTTTGTAATTTTTGGACAAATTTTGCTATTTATTTAATCAAAGACAAACCACACAACACAAAGGGTTCGTTTGGTTGCAGGGTTGGCTACCATTAACACGGTTGGGTGAATAGTAAACTGTGAGGAGGGGGTACCCCTGTGAATACTACCCAACCCAACCCTGCAACCAAACGAACCCAAAGGGACCAAACTGCAAAGAAAATAAGTACTGGGATCAAAATGTAACACGCATGAAAAACTTAGAGCCCAATTTGTAATTTTACCATCAAAATCCGCACATGTTGTAAAACTTCATTCACTGGGGCATAATTGCAAATATGAAAACTAAAACTTCAAACCATATCAGTAAAGAAATTCTAGGTACATAGTACAAATATCCTAGAAAAAACACGTAACGAAGCACGTGTGTCCACACGAGCAGGACTAAAATGCAAATAAGTAAAACTATAGGTACCAATGTGCAAAATGGTATAACTGTATACTTTATTTTACAGACTAAAATAAAAGCAAAAATAAATGCAGGGTAGAATGAGCAATATACCCATGGAGGCACGTGAGCTGCTCGTGGGGGACACGTGTCAGCTGTTGGTTGGGCGTGAACGAACGGCTCTGGATGCGTCAGGTATCAGTTCTGACGACTGTCATATGTCAGCTACGTGGCTGGTACGGGACCATTAGATCTGACATCTAACGATCTAACATCTCTAAGTGAGAGGGCGGTTGCGATGACGTCTGGGAGATGCGTGCGATCCAATAGCGGAGAGGTCCTCTGGATGAACTGAGCTGGGGCGAACTTCGTCGGAGCACTGGGGGTGATCAGTGGCTCCGATGAAGGATCTGGATGTGCCAAAAGGACCTAAGGTCCCTTCCACGTTGGGTTGTCAGCTCTGATGGAGTGGCTGACGGTCAGATGAACATGGCGTCGATTGAGACCTGGAGGCACTCTGGCAAAGGTGGACGAGGGATATCTAAATGGTCTTCGCGCACGTCAAGGCCTGCACAAGATGTCTTAGACTCAGAGTGATACTCCGGTCGGGGTTATTGGGTCGGAACCACAGAGAAGCGACGGTGGATGGGGGGGTCTCCGGCGAGGGAGATAGGGGAGACCTATCTCCTAGTCTTGGCAATCCGAGCCAAGGTCAGGGTGATCAGGATACGCGGGAAGATGGAGGGTGAGCAATTGCGTCGATCTGAACGGGTATATGAAGGGGATGAAGCTCCGACCGGCTGGTCGGAGCTGGAGGAGCGACGACGGATGGCAAATGAAAGATTGAATAACCAAAGGAGCTGGGAACTATAGAATTGATACCTGAAGGGCCTAGTGCGATCCTTAGCTCCAGGGGAGTTGGACGATGGGGTCTTTGCCTCGACTACGCTGCGACTGGTGAAGGAGGCTCCTCGAGGTGGTGCTCCGATCACGACAGTTGAGCGTCAGCTACATAGCTCCTCTTCGAGTGCCAAGAGTGGCCTCTGATTGCTGTTACCAAGGCGAAGGTGTCTAGGGTATCAGAGAAGGGTGCGGTGTGAGATGGTGAGCTGGGGAGGTGAGTGAAGAATTTATAGAGCAGTCCAGGTGACTGGATAGATCAGGTCAGAGCACGTGAACCGAAGACGATCCACACCTCCCTAGGGATCCGCAAGGATCACAGATCCACGGGGGAGATGCGGGCGAAAATTCGTGGCACGAGGATGCAGTACCAGGTCGAGGTAATTGGGTGGAATGCATACAGAAATCGGATCTGCGCGAGGGGTAGTTGACTGGAGTCAACAGTTCTCCCAAACCAATCAGAAAATAGTATGTACAAAATATTTATAAAATTAATTAAAAATAGTAAATGATTTTAAATCAAAAAGTGCACAACATGAAAAATATTTGTTATTTTCCTAACTATTTTTCTATGATATTTATTTATTTTTATGAAAAATAATTTATGGTATATACAATATAATGTATTATATATAGGTATAAAATACCTATGTATTTTGTACAATTGTTTTTAATTTATTATTTTTACAAAAATACCCTAATTTTATATTTTATTTTCTTACAACATAATATTTGGAGTAAAAGAAAAAATTTTTTATTTTAATTATTTATTTACAATTATAAAATAAATAGGGAAAGGTACATATATACATGTGTTATATACAAGTGAGAGAGAGAAACAATTTTATTCTATTATTATTTTTATTTTATTTTTCTAATTTTTGTTTTATTTTTAGAAATATATACAAGGAACTAAAAATACCTTTTTACTTTTAGTTTTGTAAAGATAAATTATATACATAAATGGTGTATATATACAAGGAAGAGTGGCCCTATCTCTCTCTACTTGTTTTATTTGGCGATCAGGCCAATGCTTGGCCCTCTCTTGGGTTCAGGTCACTCAATATTTATTCTAAATATTTCCTTCTTTTTCTTTTATTCTTTATTCTTTTATTTTTTTCCCAAATACATGCTAATTATGAGATATTAACACAAGCATGCTTATTGCTAATTTATTGTATTTACAACTATTTAGATGCTTTGCCGAGATATTTAGCGAAAATAAAAGAATAAAGAGTGATAAATGAGGCTTCATCAAGCCCCTCTGGGGAGGCACTCCGCGTCGAGCAGTGGGCTCTTATCGTCTAGCGAATGGTTGGATAACTGTATGGAAGAGCTCGGTCTGGAGGAGCTCCGCCGAGTAGCTGAAAGATAGATAACGCTCCTCATGGCTCAAGGATACCTTCAATGCAAGTCCAAGACTCAGGGCTACGCTCCGGACTGGTTTATTAGAGCTAATAACAAAAGAAGCAGAGGTGAATGGGGGTCGATCTCCAACGGTCGTGATAGATGGAGATCTTGGACCTAACTCTTGATATATGAGCTAAGATCAGGGTGATCATACTGCGTAGAGTGATGGAGGGTGAGCGTGCAAGGGAATCTGAATGGATGGGTGTGGGTGAAGGTGCTCCGACCGGCTGGCCGGAGCTAGCGTAGCGAAAGCGGTGTACAGATGAAAGATTGAATCGAATAAAGAGCTAGGAAGGGCTAAAGGGTTACCTGAATATCCAGATGCGTTCCTTAGCTCCAGGAGGAGATGATCGGCGGGGTTATGGCCTCATCCAAGCGGCAGCAAGCGAGGGAGGCTTCTCGCGGCGGAGGTCCAGCCACGAAGGGGGAGCAACGGGTACACGTCACCAAATCGATCACCGGAGGGCCCCTCAGATAGCTATCACCATGATGAAGATTTATAGGGTATCGAGAGGGAGTGAGGCGTGAGCTACGGACCTGGGGAAGTGGATAAGAGATTTTATAATGCTCCTAGGTGGCTGGAGAAAACAGGTCGAAGCGTGCAAACCAAGGAAGATCCGCGCCATCCTAGGGATCTGCGAGAGTCACAGATCCAGGGGGAAGGTGCGGGTGAGATTTGGAGCATGAGGATGCATGATCCGTCTGGGATAAATGGGAGATGGAGGTTCGGCGGAGCAGTTGAGTCAGGTCAAGCCCTGGAAGAGGTGGCTGACCCGAGTCAACGATCCGTCATGGACCAATCAAAAAATCGGATTTACAAAAATATTTACAAATTTAATAAAAAAATAATAAATGATTTTAAATTAAAAAGTGTATAAAATGAAAAATGTTTTTTATTTTTCAAACTATTTTTCTATGATTTTTATTTATTTTTATGAAAAATAAATTATTATATATACAATATAATGTATTATATACATGCATAATACCTATGTGTTTTTTACAATTAGTTTTAATTTGTTATTTTTTAGTAAAAACCCGAATTTTATTTTTTATTTATTGAGAAAATAATTTTTGGAGTATAAAATAATTTTAGTTTTATTTTTATTATGCATTTACAAGTATAAAATAAATAGGGAAGAATACCTATATGAATGTATTGCGTACAAGTGAGAGAGAATTTTCTTTTTATTTTTCTTTTCTTATTTTTATTTTATTTTTAGAAATATATACAACGAAGTAGAAACATATATTTATTTTTGTAAAAAATAAATTATGTACACATATGATACATATATAAGGTGGAGTTGCACTATCTCTCTCTACCTATTTTATTTGGCAATCTGGTCAATGCTTGGCCCTCTCTTGGGGATCGGGTCACTCAGTATTTATTCCAAATACTTCCTTCTTTTTCTTCTTTTTTATTCCTTATTCTTCTATTTCTGCACAAATACATGCTAATTATGAGATATTAACACATGCATGCTTATTGCTAAGTTATTGTATTTACACTTATTTACATGATGCTTTGCCAAGATAATAAGCAAAAATAAAAGAATAAAGAGTGATGAACAAGGATTCATCACCTGCATCCATCGAGCAAGGTTGACGAGAAATAGGCACGATACGTCGCGGTGTCGAGTTGCTTTGTTGTGCGAAAAACTCTGCGTGTTGTCATCGCGTCGAGGTCACAACATCTAGAATCCAAATTCCCTTCGAAATCCATCCATTTCTTATTCTATCAAATGATATATGCCCACACTCCGATCACATACGGTGATCAGAGCATGGAGCTTCATCCTTCTCCCTTCAAAGCTTCCCCATTAATCCCCTACAGGTCATTGCATCTAGAGTCAAGGCATTTGCAACTGAGCGTCACCTGTGATCAGAAGCCTGATCACCATCAGGAGCTAAAGGGAGCAGCTTAGCCCTTGAGTTCTTGGAGGAAATCCATAGCTTGGAGGCAAATCCTCAAAGCACCTGTAAATCAGAGATAAACCCGAGCCCAGCAAACTACATGTATGGAGAATGACATTATTTCGAGACATCCAATGGTTTCATTGAGTCGAGCCTCTGAATTCATAGCTTGAGAACGTACAACCTGCATGTCCAAGCACCATCAATCAAGTCCCTCCTCCCCTCGAGCCTCCTGCAGATCCTGTGCCAAACCTTGAACTGGCACAACACATTAATGACCAGTTGAAGGAGATCCAATTGAAGCCTCGAGGTCAATCACCAGTCGATTGAGCAACTGAGGATGAAGAATTTGTGAAAAACCAAAGGTCGTTCGAAGAACAACCTGGACCATCTACAAGAATCCAAAGCATGACCGTAATCCAAATTAGTCATCGCTCGAGACTTGTTTGGAATTTGTACTCTGACCACACGATTAGAAACAAATCGAATTGCCCTGACTGCACCATGCATCATCGGTATATCCAAGACCACCCCACCGCTTAGACTCCCCACATGTGTGGCACGTGCGGGTGCGACCTTTTGTGCATAGACCATACACGCTTCAACTATTATGAACAAGACCCTGAAGGCTAGGCAAGCACATGCTGTGTAAGCGTACCCTAGGACATTTTCACATATGTCCCCCAGATTCCAAACTTTTTCACATAAACCCATGTACTGCAATATACATACTCTATACTTTTATATACACAATAAAAAAATACAAAAAAAAGATAAAAAATATATAATAATATCGTATACTATACTATATGAAGTATTAAATAAGTTTTGTAAAATAAAAATAATTTCTATTAATCAAAAATCATTTAAAACATTAAAAAAACCATATCAAACTCTAAAATATCATTAAAAAATATAAAAATGTCTTTCAAAATTTAATAAAATTTAATTACAATATACTATACTGCATTTTCCAAAAATAAATCAAAAAATATAAAAATTGAATAGTAAACCAATAAAAAATGCAAAATTCGTTAAAAACTCTAAAAAATCATAACTAATTCAAGAAAATCACAAAATACATATAGCTTATCATTTTAAAGATAAATTCATTTACTTTCCATTAAAAATAAAATAAAATTATTTTCAAAAAAAAAACTATTTTTAAAAACCAAAATTAAAATTTTGTTTTAAATAAGAACCTTGTTTTCCACCTTAAAAAAACTTAAATTCTTAAAAATCCTAAAAACTTTATAAAAATCCATAAAAACAGGAAATAAAATATAAACATAAAAACAACTAAATAAAAATTAAATAAAAGTTACAAAACATTTTATAAAATAATAAAAAAATTTCGAACTACTTAAAAAATCACCAAAACATTATAAAATTCATTAAAAATTTAATAAAAATCTAGAAAAATCTTTAAGAATAAAATAAAAATTAGGAATCCCTAATAAACCTTAATTTCTTTAGTTTAACCCTAGTTTCCAACAGTTTGCCTCCCTAACTTCGACGCTCCCATACTTTACCACTATATATTAAACTTTAGGAGCATAAATAAAATAAATAAAAAGATTCACTAAAAATTAATTTTTTCAGCTAAAACATACCTAGTCGATACAACAACCATGATTTATTCTGTCTCATTTAAAGGATTCATTTATCTTCTGATCAGGTGTGCTTTTTAGATGGCGTCGTTGCTGGGGAGGCAGCTCTAGGGAAGCCGTAGACCTAGGTTTATGGTTTCTCTTTTCTCCATTTTATTTCCTGACCTCACTACTTTTTATTTTGATTTGTGCAGCACAGGTAGCTGCATAGCTGAGAACCACAAAGTCAATTAGTTGTAATTTCTTGTTATAAAAATATAAAAATTTCTGTTCATAGGAAGGGCCCCTTCAGGGTATCCTGACTTGTACATCTCTTCTTCTTGGGGTATGTTTTCTCAGGTTTGTACTCCTGCAGGAGCAGACCACCCACCGCAGTTTTCTCGCTCGTGTTTTTCTCGACGAATTTCCACGTTTTCGAGGATAGGTGCTTGTTAGGATTTCTCGATATTCCCTTCTCTACGCAATCATAGTAGATACTTTCTTTGGTCGATTAACCTAGATGCTTGCGACATAGGACCAAATCTAAAAAGACAAAAATATCATTAGATTCTTGTTTGAAAAATACTCAAAAAAAGTGATAACAAAAAATATAACAAGGACTACTAATTATATCTGAAATAAAATTAAATGTAAGGACTTCACTTATTTTGGGCTAGCAGTCCACCACAAACGAATTGCAGGTACACTCTATAGATTTGTGAGTGAGAGATGACCCATAAGGTAGTGTCAGAGTCTGTCTTCTTTCGAAGTACTACTTAGTTCATATTCTAAATCACTTAATCTTTAGTGGGTACCCTCGATTAGCTGGAAATGGTCCAAATTTACTTAGTAGAGTGGGAGGTTTAGAGGACACTTCTAAAGCACGGTCCTCAAGTAACACATATAGCCGGCAATGGTCCGTACTTACTCCCATACTGGTTGAGAATAGGTGATTTCTTGTAAGAGCTCGGAACAATATTTCGGAGAAGTTGCAGGCACCTATCAGCTCTCGCTAATCTGTGAGAAGACTTTTGCCAAAAAAACTTAAAACTAACAAGATAAATGACCGAATTCTTACGGTCATCAACAAGGTTGCACTGACGAACTCAAGGTTTGCTTTGCGTTTGCTTGCGGTGTGAGTTCAATCGTTCTGAGATCCTGATCAACATAATCTATCAAGATGATGGGTAGATCATCGCTTCGGTCGACTCTGACCTATCCACTCTCTCGCGTACTCGCCCATTCATCTATATCGGTTCGGGATGTCTCTTGTCCCAATCCAAAATCTACTCGAGTTGCTACTTCCAACCGTGGCTCTAATCTTGGAAGCCCGTCGTCAATTTTTTCTCCTTCTCATTCATCATCACCTCCAGTTCTAGAAAAGTATCAGCAGTTACATGTCGACCTGGCCGAGCCTGATCTAGATTCTTTCTCTTTTCCAGAAGACATGGCTAGAAAGGGAATGCAGATGACCTTTGTTGTTATAGATCAGGCTGTGATAAACAGAAGTTCACATGCTTTTCCTAGAGACTATGCAGAACCAGATTACGAAGCAAGGTAGACTAATGAACAACGTCAAAGCCAAGCTGACTCTGCTGAGAGCGCAACGAGACCATCCAGATGCTGAGAACCCATGAGTTTGAGCATGAGCAACTTGATGAAGTAGAGAGACTGTCACTTGGTCCGAATAGAACAATGTAGCAGCTCTACAACCCTGGATCTACTACAACCCATAGGTAGATCCATCTCCCGGTTATTTGGGAACTTTGAGCTCTGACCTCAGACAATCCAACTGCTGCCCAAGTTTCAAGGGCATTCTACTGAGGAGTCGCATCTGCACCTTCAGGAGTTTGAGCTAACATGCATAAAATGCACGATGCGCATATTAACGAGGACAAGATCAAATTGATCGCTTTTCCTTCCTCAGTCGAAGACCGAGCAACCTACTGGCTGAAACACTTAATGAGAAATGTTTTGATGTGGGAGAAAATGCGAATTGCCTATCTAAATAAGTATTACCCTTTCGGTCGAACAAATGCTGCTAGAGCCATGATTAGTAATTTCACCATGATCAAGAATGAGCAGTTCCATGAAGCATGACCATTTTAGAGAGCTCATTGATCATTGTACTCATTATGTGATTTCGAAGCCAACTCTTGTACAGAGTTTCTTTAGTGGGCTGACACCAGAGTTACAGGGACTAGTGAATGCTTCTTGTAGTGGATCCTACTTTTCGATGCATGAGGATCAAGTCTGGGCCATTTACGAGAAAATGGCAGAGAACTATACAACAATGTCCCAGACTCGGGTCTTCAACCAAACGATGCCACCTACTTATCACCAACATTCCCGAGTGGCACAAATTGAAGGGAATCCCTCTTTTGTGTTTTCGATACCTATCGAATCCTCATCAGCTGATATGGGGATCATTTGTTAAAAGTTGGACCGTATGGAAATTATCGAGAAGAAGTGACGGAATTTAGACAAGCTCGATAAGATTGATGAGCTTGAGAGATGCCTTAGTGATCTGAAGACACAGATTATGTGCCTTCAAGAGATTCAAGCAGATTCCAATATGTCTTCTAGATCACAGGCTGACTCAGGAAGCGAAGATCAAGGCATACTTCCACGGCCTCCAGTTTAGCACATTTACCATGTGCACTCTTAGCCGACCCATCAGTCTTCGGCACACCAACAATACCAGCAGATGCAATCATCTGACACTCAGATGGTGCTGTATCAAAGTAATCAACACTTGGCATCGATGCCCCCAATCTATTGAGATACCTGAGCAATTGACTAAGGTCAATGGAATTTGGTGCAGCCAGCTACAATAACCAGGGATCCGTCGTGATCACCCTGGTTTCTATTGGTCTACAGGAGGTGCCTCTTCCCAACAGCCACCACAAGCAATGATGGGGCAGAGTAGAGAATCCCATCAGCATTCCGGTCCTCGCCATCATCAGCAACCCCAGTGGAGGCAGAGGACTTATCTGTCTCAGTATCAGCAGAATTATCCTCCACGGCAGCAGCCAACTCAGTAGCAGCCTCAATACCATCGAGGCAAATCATTCGGATCTCATTGGTCTTTCCATGACAACCTAGCATCAGAATATCTTGCCAACATGATCACCGACTAGCAGATCGCTTTTAGGTGAGAAATGGATGACTTCAAAACTCATGTCACTGATTTAATCAAAGGGAAGTCCGCCTTGCCTGCTTAGATAGAGCCGAATACAAATAACCTGAAGCGAAAGTCAGAGCAGGTAGATTTGACCAAGCCCACCCTCCAATCACATGTATTTTCTGATGATTATCTTTACTGTGATGACACTGACTTCATTTCTCTTAGAAGCAGTAGGATGCGAGTAGGTAGAGACTCAATTAGAGTCGACGATGATATACCTGAGGATACAAGAGAGCCTATTGAGGACATTGATGGTGGTGCTGAAGCTGCCTATCGCTTCGGTGATGAAGATGGTGGTGCTGAAGCCACCAATTCTGAAGAGCAGCCAGAGCCGAATGCTTATACAACTGTTGTACCTTTCTTTGTAGATGATGAGATAAAATCACAAAAAAATGTACAAAAGAGAAGAAATCGAAAAAGAAATAAAAAGATAGTTGATCAATATTCTCTCTCTTATTATTCAAAGAAAGCAAGTCCTCATTTTTTCGAAAACATTTCCTTCTTCTTCTTCTTATCCTCTGATTGTACTGACTAATCAGGAGGATGTACAGATTCCTTTTTCGAAAGCACTCTACTAAGGAAAAGGCGATAAAAAGGAAAACTCCAGAAGGATCCCAATGAATGATCTGACGGAAGAGATGATTGACAAGTTCACAATCCAACTCAGTCTTTCGGAAGTATTGTCGGATATCCCTCTTCCGCATAAATGCTTAAAAGAATGAACCACAGTCCGCAAAAAGAAGAGGCAGCGTAATCATTATTCTGAGATCCATGTGCTGACCAACGGAACATGCCATGCTATTCAGAACCGTCTCCCATCCAAGAGATCATATACGAGAGCGTCATATGTCAGATGCGAGATCCTCGATAAGAATTTCGATCGGACTCTATTAGATAGCGGATCTTCGATTAATCTCCTTCCTTCTTCCTTACTCGAAAAGTACGAGTTTAGACCTCTTCGATCAAGCCAAGCATTCTTGCAATTTGCTGACAGATTAGTCAAGAGGCCTAAGGGTTTAATCGAAGACGTTGTCGTCACTATTCAGGTTTACAATTCCCCGTAGACTTTGTCGTGTTGGACATGGCAATCTCTTAATGCGTGATCATACTAGGACGACCTTTTCTGGCGATAGCAAAGGCTGTTTCCGACTATGGTTCCGGGGAGGTGTACTTTCGCATCCAATGTGAAAGTATACATATAGAGACGATCCAAGACCAGCAAACTGGATTAGCAGAATCAAAGCAAGCATCTAAGGATGAACCCGACAATCATCAAGATTGTGACTTTGTACGAACAGATGATGAGGCTATCTGGGCAGAACCTAGCATCCAATCTTTTATCACACCTTCAATCGAAGCTGAGATTCAGATATCCGATGATGGGTGATTAGAGAACACAATCCTGTAGCCGAATAATGAAGATCTTGATGGAGATGATTTTGAGTTTTTTTCACATCATTCTTATATTCTTTATCCCTCCAAGTCAGAAGTGAGCCATCAGAACTATGAGTTACCCTTAGATCAGATAGATTCCGAAGATCTTCATCGGTAGTGTTTCACTGAATTCCTATCACTTCAGACTCCATCCAAAGAGCCTACAACAAGTTTGGAGACCGTATCAGAGAAGAATATCCAGCAATCTCCAGACCATTTTTAGTTATAGTAGGCTGATCTTACACAGACAGACCTAGTTGCATATACGCAGGCCCTAGTTAAACCTGCTCTTCATGTTCCTTCTACCCCTGATATCAAGTTGGTACCTCAAAGCATGAAGCATTGATTCCATGCTGGAGATCCTAAAATGTTTCCAGTCATAATCGCTTCTGATATGACAAATGAACTAGAGTCTCGTCTGATGGAGATTCTTGAAAAGAACCGTAAGGAAATCGTATGGTCAATAGCTGATCTCCATGGGATTAGTCCGGCCCTGTGTTCCCACCACATTTTTCTTGAGGATGATGTCAAACCTTCTCGTGAGTTTCAGCGCAGGCTGAACCCGAATCGTCAAGAGGTGGTCATGAATGAAATATCCAAGTGATCGAGCATCGATTTTATCTATCCCATCTTGACTCTAAATGGGTTAGTCTGTTACATGTGGTACCCAAGAAGACGGGTATCACTACAGTGGTAAATGAGGACGGAGAGGAGATCGCTACCCGAGTACCGCCTTCTTAGAGCGTCTGTGTGGACTACCAACGTTTGAATCAGATGACCAAGAAGGATCACTTTCCTCTACCGTTCATTGATCAGATCATCGAACGGTTAGCCGGGAAGAGTCATCATTTCTTTCTCGATGGATACTCGGATATAACAAAGTGGACATTGCTCCTGAACACAAGGAAAAGACAACATTCACCTGTCTGTTTGGAACGTATGCTTTCAAACAGATGCCCTTTGCACTATGTAATGTCCCGACTACATTCTAGAGGTGCATGCTTTCAATATTCGCGGACATGGTGGGAGATATCTTGGAGGCCTTTATGTATGATTTCTCGGTCTAGGGCGATGATTTTGATTCCTTCCATTCTAGCCTAGACCGCATGCTTCATAGGTGCATGGAGGTTAAACTCGTTCTTTCTTGGGAGAAGAGTAATTTTATGACAACTAAGGGGACGGTCTTTGGTTATATCATCTCCAAAGGGCATGGAGGTGGACCCAGCCAAGGTGGATATCATAAAGAAACTCAATCAACCATCCAACTTGAAGTGTTTACGGTCTTTCCTCGGGCATGTGGGTTTCTATCGACCTTTCATACGAGACTTCAGTAAAAGTTCCTGACTGTTATATGATATTCTCATGAAAGACACCGAGTTTATAGTCGATGACAAGTGTATTTCAACATTTGAAAATCTCAAGAGCATGGTTTTAGAGGCTCCTGTCCTTCAGCCACCTAATTGGTCTCTCTCATTCGAGATCATGACGGACATCTCTGATTTTGTCATTGGGGTTTTGTTGGGATAGAGGAGGGATGAGCTTCCATTTGCCATACACTATGCTATCAAGAGTTTGGATTCCATCCAGAGAAATTACGCGGTTACAAAGAAAAGAGATGCTAACTGCAGTATTTGCCTTAGATAAATTCTGGTCACATATCTTACGATTAAAGGTCACAATTTTCACTTATCACACCGCCATCAAGTATTTAATGGACAAGAAGGATTCAAAGTCGCGTTTGACCAGATGGATCCTTCTACTCCAGGAGTTCGATATTGTGATAAAAGATAATCCTGGAGTCAAGAATGTGGTGACGGATCACCTCTCCCGGTTAGAAACACCTGAGACTTCTGAGTTTGATACACCAATAATGAGACCTTCCCTGACGAGGCGATTCTTGTTGTCGCCTCGCTACCATGGTATGTCAACACTGTGAACCTTCTTATTGATAAGAAAGTCCCATAAGGTTCGTCCAAACACAAACTTGAGACTTTCCTCGCGAAAGACAAGTCTTTCCATTAGGAGGATACGATCCTTTATCTTGAAGGAGCAGATCCTGTCTAACATCGGTGTATTCCTCAGGAGGAATACCAGAGTGTCCTCATGTATTGCCAAAGAGTGGAAGCTGGAGGACACCATTCTGGAAGAGGACAGTTGACGAGCGGTCCGAGCGACTAAGGTAAAGGAGCTAATCGGTCGTTGCGACCTCGATCACTCAGACTCGGCTCAATCAAGAAAATTAGACCACCAAGAGAGATAAAATCAATCAAACACAAAATAGCGGTCCTGCTATTAATTTAACCTGGTATAGCGACCAGGGTCGAACTCAAGGAGCACGGGTTGGCCTCTCGGCCTACGAAGTAGTCGAAAAGAGAGATAAAATAAAAGAAGAAAATATTTTTGGTGGTTTTTAATTATTTTATATTTTTTTGGATTTTTAATGCATTAAGAAAACAAGAAAAGTAAATAAACACACACTTCAACAATTTATTAAAAGCATTAAAAATCAACCAAAAATTCAAACAAAAATATTTTTATGTGTTTTATAATTTTTAGTGTTTTTGTTGATTTTTTTGAGAATTTTCTGATGTTTATTTAATTTTCTAAAAATCAAAAAGTAGCTAAAACAGTAGGTACTGTCCAATCGAGCTAAAAGGGCCTAGATAAAATATCTAAAGGCCCCAAAATAGCTGGGAGGTAATTTTCTTGTGAAGAAAACAAAATAAGGAAAATTTAGGCACCAATTTTATTGTTTTTGGATTTTTAATTGATTTACTAGAATTTTTAAAAGATTTTGACTGTTTTTCAATTTTTAGTGGTTTTCATTAATGAAAAATAGCCAAAATTGGCTAGAAAATCAAACACAACAAAATAGACAATAGACAACTTTTTTGTAATTTTTAGACACTATTTAATATTTTTTATTAATTTTAAAGTTAGACAGTGAAGAAAATAGATGTTTTTGAATTATTAAAAATATCAAACAGTGATGAAAATGTCTCCAAAATTTATAGAAAATTTTACATCATGGCAGGAGCCATGTATCCAATTTTCATTAAATTTGGAGGTGATTTGCTATTTTATTCGAAAATAAAAAGAAGCAACAGTGAATAGGGACCTATCTGTAATTATAACAAAGTTCTGGGTCCCTGGAATAACAAGCTTGAAAAGTATAAGGGTGGGAATGCAAGTTACCCTTCGGGCCACGCACGATACACGTGACTCAGGCCTGGGGGGACCTAATTGCAATTCCTATTTCTAAAAATACAAAACTTAACAAGCCAAAAACACAGGGCCAAAAATGCAAATATACCAAAGTACCACGTGTCGATCCACGTGTTCACCACTGGCAGGGGTATAAATGCAATTCACATAAAAGATAAAGTCCACAGTGCAATTTTCACAAAAATAAAAGAACTACATTACGTATTTACAGGACTGAAACTAAATGCAGAAAATAAAGGGGGCCTAAGGACAATTTACCCCTTTTATTAATGTCGATGGCCGGATGTGTGACGCGTGGCAGATCCGACGAATGAGAACGAAGTCACCTTAACCTTGAAACCCCTGGCCTGATCGAACGTCTGAGGGCGCTCCACGTGGAGATCGGACGGTGCTGGTGCTCTGGAGTCTAAGCCCTCGGTGGATCGACGGAGGAGAAGAGGGCACATGGCAGATCTGACGGTGGAGGCTTGCTGGTGCCTCTTCCTCCGAGCGGGTGGTCCAGATCTGTCCTCGGAATGATCAGACGGTGACGCAACGCCTAAGATGGATGGATCAGATGGAAACTGGGGCGCTGAGGATGATCTGACGGTCGACGAGGTTGCTGGAAGAACTAGCGGCCGGCGAGCTTCGCCGGCCCACTGAGCGCACGGTGGAACTCGTCTGATGCTTCTGAGGTGCGGAGAAGCTTCGCCGTGAAGCTCCGCACCTAATGCTCTGCTCCGATGAGAGTGGGGAGCTCCGGAGAGCTCCGGCGGCATGGAAGAACAAGAGCCCCTGTGCCTGAACGGCTGGCCTCCAGATGAGGCTCTGCGGACGATATGACCTGCACAGGAAGAGAGCTGGGTCGAGGGCAAACTGCCTCGACCCGTCAGAGCGGGCGGAAGGTGAAGGATGAGGCGGTGTGAAGGCTCTCCCAAGACAACTAAAATTTAAGGGTCTCAAAATTGTTGAAATTGACCCCTACTAGATGAACATGTTAGGAATATTTGTGTTGCAAGAAATTTGAAACACATATTCCCCTCAATATATTAAGCAAATCTCCATAAAGCTTCCATTAAAAAACTCAAAAATAATGAAAAAAAGATCGGGTGTAGGTAGTTACCTACACTCCCAGGTGAAGGGTCCCAACTCTCTCTCTGTATATAAGGTAAAATGGTGTTGCGCCTAGGGAGAGCTAACTTGGCTCTGCCGCCCTATTTTCCTCATATTTTTTCTTCTGAAAAATACTTTTGTACAATTTCATTATTATATCCCTATATTATATCTTCAATTTTCGTTTGAAAGAAAGAGTCATACGACTACTATCAAGATGTTGTCTAATCAATAATTCTACAACCGTTAAAAAATTTCTACCTAGATGGAGTATGTACGAGTATCTGTTTCACACGTAACTTTAACGACATAATATAGGTATAATGATGAATTTTCATGAATTTCTTTAAAAAAATATAGTGAAAATGGGAGAGGGGACTCAAGTTAGCTCCCACAGGGGCAACCCCATTTTCCCCATGTGTGTGTGTATGTGTGTGTGCAAGGTAAAATGGGGTTACCCTTGGGGCAGTTACGTTGGTTCGTGATGAGCGGTCCTATCGACTAGTGTCAAGTATTAAGAAATAACAAGATTTTTGTGACCCTAATCAACAAGGCATGCTTAGTCAAGAAAAATCAAACCACTCAAAAAGATAAAAAAAACAATCAAGCACAAATATAAGTGGTTTCGCTCTTTATTTTACCTATTATAGCCACCAAGGTCGAACACAAGGAAGAAAAGAAAACCTATGAAGTAGTCAAATCTGATAAAAAATAACATATTTTTAGTGGTTTTAAATTTTGCAATTTTTTATGATTTTCAATAAGAAAACCAAATCAACAAATAAGGAAACAAGACAACACACAAGTCTTTTTGGAACTTTTTTTAAGGATAAAAATACGTAGAAAATTAAGACAAAAACATTTTGGGGTTTTTGATGTTTTAAAGTCTTTTTGATAATATTTTGGAGTTTTGTAAATGTTTCTATGAATTTATAAAAATCAAACAGCGACTAAAAATGGAAACAATGCACAATCAGGATTAAATTGTAAGTTAAAGATACTTAAATTGCCCTAAAATCCTGGATACCAATTTTATGAGAAGATATAAAGAAAAACCTACAAGCAAGAACTGAAATGAGAGTTTTTGGATTTTTCTTGAAGTTTATATTATTTTTAAAAGGTTTTAGGTCTCTTATAATTGTTATGGTTTTTATAAGGAATTCTAAACAAAATTGCTACAGTAGATGAGACACACAAAAACACATTAACGAGATTTTTTGATTTTTGAGAAAATTTTAGAATTTTTATGGATTTCAAAAATAGACAGGTCACTTTTTAGGGGTTTTTTATTTTTCAAAAATGATAACTACACACAAAATAACTCAATAAAATCAAACCAAAAATTACTTTTACATAAGAGTCATAGATAATATTTAATTGATTTTTCGAATTAAAATGCTATTTATTAAAACTAAATAAAAGATGAGCAGTTTACAGGGGACTGTATGCAATTAAAATAAAGTTCTGGGCCAAACAATAACGTAGTTAATAAGTATATGTCCTAAGTTGCAAAATGTCTAAGCAAGCACGTGCGTAACACGTGAACTAGACTAACAGGGGTATATATGCAAATATCAAATATTTACCACTAAATTCATAACATCTTAGATGTATAGGGCATACAGCGCAAATAACCCAAAAAGTCACGTGGGATAGCACGTACTACACACAAAGAGGGACTAAAATGCAAATATATAAAAACATAAGATCTAGTCTGCAAAATGTCTCAACTACAACTTTTATTTATTGTACTAAAACTAAATACGAAAATAAACGAGGGTAAAAGGAAAATATAACTTTCGCAAGCTCGTATGGGGTATGTGGGGACATGTGGCAGGCTCAGTGAAGGCACTGGCGTACGAGCCTGATCTCCTGCAGCTGCCGATCTTAAGGACAGAGAATGTCAGGGGCGTATGGTCGGATGGTGTTAGATTTAACGGTCGGAAAGCTGTCGCGGTCGGCATCTAAGATGGAATCTGGCAGAGGGGACTGATCCAACGGTAAAGAGGAGTTCTGCAAGAACTCATCCTTGGCAAACGTCGATTGAGCAAGGGGGACGATCCACTGACCCAATGGAAGATTTAAAGGGTCCGACAGTGTCATGAGAGGTTCCCTCGTCCGGTGCGAGGCTCTGATGGTGATGGTGACGGTCGGATGAGTGTGGCGATGGACGGAGACCTGGAGCAGCTCCTCCTGAGATGTTGGTGGCCCAAATGGGGACTGTTGCGCGAGCCAAAACCTACAGAGGATATACTGCTCGAAGGGGAAGCTCCGACAATGTTTATTGAGCGCAAAACAAGGGAAGCAAAGGTGAAGGGATCTTTGGAATTCCGACAAGGATTGGGGGAGGAACCCGAGCCTAATCTCACCCGGATGGCTGGGTATTAGGATAATCAGACTGCGAGGGAAGGTGAGGTGTTCGTCGAAAGGTCGAACTGTGAGGTTAGGAATGGATGACGGAGCTCCAACGGATGGCCGGAGCTGAGGTGCGTGCGACGGCGCAAAATGGAAGGATTGAATCAAACGACGAAATGCCACGGATATAAGCGATACTTGAAGCCAGTGAGGAGCTCAGCAAGTTCAGGTGAAGGTGGGTGATCTGGTCTTGGCCTCAACCAAGCTACGGATGGCCGGGAGGCGTCACACAATGGAGCTCCGGCTACGTCGTAAGCTACGAGTGACCAGGTGCCTTTCAATGATCCTGAACAGCTCCTCCACTGGCTGTGACTTCAACAAAGGTGTCTAGGAGGAAATGAGGGCACGAGGGATGGCCTACCATGCTAGGAGGCAGAAGAGAGATTTTATAGACAACTCGAGGAGCCTTGAAATATCGAGCAAGCGTGTGTAGCCCTAGGAAGATATGCGCCTTCCTAGGGATCCGCAAGGATCATGGATCCTAGGAGGAGGCTCGGGCGAGAAATCATGGCGTGAGGCGACTGGAGTCGGGCAGGGAAATATGGAGAAGAAGGTATGGTGAGAAGGATTCGAGTCTGACCCGGCTAGAAGGAGGCGCTGACCATAGTAATCAAATCCTCTTAGACCAATCAGAAACGGGCGAGAATGCGACCAAAATATGCTAGAGGACAAAATAGGAAGAAAAATAAAGATAATTAAATTAAAAATAATAAATGAATTTAAATTAAAAATTATATAAAATAAAAAAAATTGTTTATTTTTTTCAAGGTATTTTTCTGTGATTTTTAATAGTTTTTATGAAAAATAAATTATTATATATACACTGTATAGTGTTATATATAGGTATAATATATCTATATATTTTTAATTTATTATTTTTACATATATACCATTTTTCTATATTTTATTTATTTATAACATAATTTTAGAAGTATAAAATAGTTTTTATTTTATTTTTACAAATTAATAATGGTATATAATAAATAAAGGATGTAATATATACACATGTATTTTATAGATTGAGTGGAGGATTTAATTTTTATTTTTATATAATTTTTCTGATTTTTATTTTATTTTTATATAATTTTCTAGGAATATATACAAGGTTGTAAAAATATTATTTTAATTTTATGTTTTTCAAGTAATTATATAAATAATATATAAAAATATAGGTAATATCTACAATACA
>JAZKJV010000046.1:684903-872403 GCA_037367405.1 Ottelia alismoides | reverse complement strand
AGAAATGATTCTGGACCACTAAATTCGATCATCTCTCTCCTCATTGATTGCTGAAGTACAGAGAAGAGCATAATCCAGTGGTCCAGATTCACTGCTCTCATGCTCTCATAGTTTCTACCTCTCATAGGACCAACCCTCTCTCTCTCTCTCTCTCTATATATATATATATATGTGTGTGTGTGTGTGTGTGTGTGTGTGTGTGTATGATGGTTGATTCTGTAAGAGCCGAAAATTGTGAGAGCATGAGAACAGTGATTCTGGACCATTAGATTATGTTCATATCGCTCCTCCTCCAATCAATCTGGAGAGAGAAGACAGAATCTAGTGGTCCAGAATCATTGCACTCTTGCTTTCACAATATCTGGCTCTCTCATATATATATATATAGGATTAGATGGTGTTGCCCCCTTGGGGGAGCTAACTTAGCTCTCCCCTCCCTAATTTTCCAATTTTTTTATTTTTTTTTGCAAATTTCTTCTATGAATATTCATCTTTTTATCCCTATATTATGCCATTCAAATTTCAAGTGAAACAAAGACCTCTATATCCTCCATGAAGTCATAGTCGATTTCAATAATTTTACGACCGTTAGAAAATGACGGTCTAGATGGAGGCCGTAGGAGTTTTAGTTTCACACTAAATTTGAATGGCATAATATAGGGATATAGTGATGCATACTTATGGAAAAAATTTCAAAAAAAAATAAAAAAGGGAAAGTGGGACGGGGGTTCTATGTTAACTCCCCCTAGGGGGCAGCCATATTTTTCTATATATACATACATACATATATGTGTGTGTGTGTGTATGTGTGTGTGTGTATAAATACAAAGACATACATATAGGGTTGATCATGTTAGAGCCAAAAACTGTGAGGGCACGATAACAATGAATATGAATCACTACATTCTGTTCTTTTCTCTCCTCCTGTAATCAATGAAAAGAGAGAACCGAATCTAGTGGTCGAGAATCACTGCTCTCAGAGAGTTTTTGGCTCCCACAGGATAAGCCATATATATAGTGATGATCCTGTGACAGCCAAAAATTGTGAGAGCATGAGAGCAGTGATTCTGGACCACTAGATTGTGTGTTCTATCTCTCTCCTGATTGATTGGAGGAGGAGCGAGATGAGCATAACCAGTGGTCTAGATTCACTATTCTCATGCTCTCACTGTTTTTGGCTTTCACAGGATCAACCATATGTATATATATATATATATATATTACAAGGAAAGGGATTCTACTCTATGGAATAGGTAACTTACCTACTCCACTTTTATTTTTTTGCCACTTTTTAAAATTTTTCTTGAAAAATACTTCCATGGATTTCCATAACTTACCCTCTAATATGTCATTCAAATTTCATCAGAAACAGAGACTCATATGCCCTCAATCCAGAACAAGTAATTTTAACAGTCTTAGATTTGATGTAATTTACCTATTTTGGATGGAGGGCATATGAGTCTGTATTTTTGACGAAATTTGAATGGCATATTAGAGGGATATAGTTATGGAAATCCACGGAAGCATTTTTCAAAAAAAATAAAAAAATAAAAATGGAGTAAGTAAGTTATCTACTCCATGGAGTCTCTCTCGCTCTCCCTCCCTCTCTCTCTCTCTCTCTATATATATATATATATATATATATATGTGTGTGTGTGTGTGTGTGTGCGTGTCAGGGTTGATCCAGTAAGAGCCAAAATCTGTGAGGGCATAAGAGCAGTGAATCTAGACCACTAGATTCTGTTCTTCTCTCTCCTCCTAAATTCAATCAGGAGAGAGATGAGAAAATCTACTTGTCCAGAATCACTTCTCTCACGATCTCATAGATTTTGGCTCTAACAAAATCGATCCTATATCTCTATATATATGTATACAAATAAATAAATATATTTAGAGGGTTGATCCTGTGAGAGCCAAAAATTGCAAGAGAATGAAAGCAATGATTCCGGACCACTAGATTATGTCACTTCTCTCCTCATTTATTGACGGAGGAGAAAAAAGAGCAGAGCCTAGTGGTCCAGATTCACTGCTCTCATGCTCTCACAGTTTTTGGCTCTCACCGGATCAACCCTCTATTATATATATATATATATAATAGAGGGATGATCTTGTGAGAGCCAAAATCTGTGAGAGCATGAGAGCAGTGATTCTGGACCACTAGATTAACATAGGAGAGAACAGAATCTAGGGGCTCAAAATAATTGATCTCATGCTCTCACAGTTTTTTGCTCTCACTGGATCACTCATATATATATATATATATATATAAGGAAAGGGAGGCTGCTGCATGTAGCATTGTCCCCCTCAATTTTTTTTATTTTTTTGAGAAAACAACGACTCCTATGCCTTCCAACTAGAATAGGTAATTTTGATGGTTTCAGATTTTCTGTAATTGACCTATTTTGGATGGATGATATAGCAGTCTCTTTTCTAACAAAATTCGAATGACATATAGGAGGGATATATAGATGATTATACTTGATGGAATTTTCTCAAAAAAAGGAGAGAATGCTATATGCAGCACCCTACCTTTCCCACCACACACACACACACACATATATATATATATTATATATGTGTGTGTGTGTGTGTGTGGAGTTATCCTGTGAGAGCAAAAAACTTGAGAGCATGAGAGCAGTGATTCTGGACCACTAGATTATGTCCTCTCTCCTGGTCTTCTCTCTCCTATTTGAATCTAGTGGTCCAGAATCACTGCTCTCATGCTCTCACAGTTTTTTGCTCTCACAAGATCACTTCTTTCTTTATCTCTCTCTCTCTCTCTCTCTCTCTCTCTCTCTATATATATATATATATATATGGATTATATGTGGTTGCCCCCACCACAATTTTACATAGTTTTTTAATGTTTTTGAAAAATATCACCATGTATATTCATTTATATATCCCTCCAATATGTCATTCAAATTTTGTTAAAAACGAAGAGTCATATGCCCTTCATCTAGAATAGGTCAACTTCAACAATGTTTAGACCGTTGAAATTACCTGTTCTATATAGATGGTATAAGAGTCTCCATTTTTTGAAGAAATTCGAATGATATATTGGAGGTATATACATATAAATATACATGGTGATATTTAAAAAAAATTACAGAAAAATGGGGTCGGGCAGTCTTGTCGGATGCACCAAGGGGTTGCCCCATTTTTTCCTATATATATATATATGGTTCAACAGGGATACCCATGGCTGCTCCCACCCCATTCTCCTTTTATTTTTTATTTTTTTCAAAAATAAAAACATGTATTTTCTTCTCTATATCCCTCTAATATGTCATTCTCATTTCGTCAAAAATAGAAATTCCTATACCCTCCGTCTATGCTCTATCCATTTCTTAATAAATATGTCTCATTGCGTGCCTTTCTTCTTGATATGTATATAATCTTATTTCATAATGAAGCTTTCATCGTCGAGGCTGCCGTCCTTTTTCTCGCATCGTCTTTGCTTGTCTTGATGATGACCACCTTTCTCTAGTGAACATTTTCCTCGGGTTTACCATTTGTTGTTTTTTATTTATTATTGTAAGGAACAATGTTGTGAATCGTGTAACTCCAGGCTTTAACATTTCTCTGTAATATGTGAACTTCCTGATCATATTCAAAATTGAAGGATGCACAATCATTCAAAACTATTGCATTTGTTTTTCACCCATCTTCTAGCTTCCCGAAGTCTTCCAATATGAGATCAATGCGATATGCTGGACATCGTCTCATACATTATGATACCACTTTTTATTCGACAGCATGTCACATATATCTTCCATTCTAAAGGAACTGAACTCTCATTTGATATTAATAGGATGATGGCTTCAAAAAGAATCAAATGTTTCAATCTGCTGGGACACAGACTGGTATCAACTCTATACGAATAGTTGTTGGTGGGGATCGAACACCGGATACATATGCAGGCGCATAATCTATGACCGCAACAATAGCACTTGAAGGAGAGACGGCAACAAATGCGATGAAGGTCGGTCACCTCTCGCGACCACTAGAGAAGAAAATCACTAAGATGTGGAATGAGTACAACTCAGCGTTTCCTCGCTCTCTCTCTCTATGTATGCGTGTATCTCTCTTCTCTTATCTCCTACTCTCTTTTTCTCTTGTGTTATTCCCTCTTCTTGTGGTGTAGAGGCAATGCCCCATCCCCTCTGTATATAACCCAATTACAACCTATAGACATATTCTCATCAAGACTACACATCAAATACAACTCAATTAATATTAGAATTAGGATCCCAATCCCATTAAGATTATTAATCCTAATATGATTCTAATCCTAACAATTAATCATCATCTCAAACTACAAGTATAACAACTATGAAAGATATATTATTACAAACATAAGATCAGCGAAAACAACCAATAAATAGTATATGAGGCATATAAATCTTTTATTTCAATTATTGTATATATTTGGTAATTTTAAATTTAGATGATTAAAGAAATGTAAAAAACTATAAATAAATGAATCCTGATAAAATGGTAGAATATTAATGAAATAAAATGAACATGTTACAATTAGCATTGTATAATGAAGCAAGACAAGATCGAGCTTCTATAGGAAATAATACAAACTAGTTTTATTATTTGAGAGAATAGGAATGAAATAAATAGCTTTGCTTGATAAAATTATTTTTCATTGATGATCATTGATATCTAAAATGAACGCCATGAACTGTATGTAATTTTTGATGTAAAAAGAACGATAAGAAAAGCTGGTAGATTTATCATGTGATGATCAATATTGTCTTGACATTGATAACACTAGTATGTGTGCTCCTGAGGGACATATGGTTTACATTATCATACATAAGGATCTCATTTTCAGTGGAATGTACGCTGCTGGCCCAAGTGGAATGTCTGTTGTTGCTGCTGCTGGAGTTGGAGGCTCGCTGGAGCAGCTATGGTCATCGCTCGAAGGCCAGTAGCGGTCCTGAGCTCAAGTAGCTCGATGGAGGAGCTGCGGCACGGCGTGGCGAAGCCATGGATCTCGCCGGAGGTGATCAGTCGTCGTCGCTCAATTTGGCCCTCTATTTCTGTCACAAATAAGGAGCTAGGAGCTCGGAGGTACCTCTCGTGGTGGTGGATAGGGTTGAATCTCTCCTCATCGCCACCATTCATCCTGCCTTTGATCCCTGCCATTCGATCAAAGCTTGGGCTTCATCATAGCCCTCCATCCCTGCCTAATTCTTAGCTCGCCACGTGGTGTCTCACGGATCGCACGATCAACCCAAGAGAACCTCCATCCCAACCGTTCTTTCTACTTCCGCTATCAATTACCTGATCAACCTTCTCAGTCCATTTGGGCCGTTGGTCAGTGCCTCGCCCTCAGCGTGTCACGTGGCTATGCCTACGCTGCTCGATCGCCCTCCAAATGTGATCTGAACTGCCCGCCAACGTCGTGTCCTCCTTGCACCACGTGGCGCTCCATACGCCCCTTGATCTTATCATTTCAGATCTAATCCAGGCCCTCCCCTTACGCCCTTCTCCTGGTCGTTGGACTTTCGACTATTTGGTAAATAAATTGCAACGAAAAGTGATCTTTCTTGGTTGTTGAGTTCAGGCTCTAGCAATCTATACATATATGCCATGAAGTGGGTACTCGGGTTAAAATCTCCTCACCGCGGTCATTCATCACAATTGTAATCCAAGATTTCTTCAGGACCACATGTATCGGCCTGACCCTTTAAAAATCAGAATTGAAAAAATAAAGCCAGCTTCGCACCACTTCCTGATCTCTTTCATGACAATATCCCAGAGATTAGGATTTAGACAATGCTGAAACTCAGGGGTTAGCTTGTTGTCATCCTTTAAGTAGATATTATGTGAGCACAATGCTAGATTGATCTAACAGAGATCCGAAATCTTCCATCCAGTTGCCTTGCAGTTTCTCTGAAGAACCTCTAGAAAGAGAGATTCATATTCATGGTCAAATACGAATTGATGATGAACAAAACCTTTAGGGTGCACCTGTAATTGAGAAAAGAACTGGAGGGTGGCCAGTGTAGTCACCTCTCCTTGTGAAGCCGGCCAGTGTAGCCTAGTCTCCACCAAGATCTGTAGGTTTTCTTTGAAGCTAGGACTTTTTCGGTCAGATATTTATTTGGTAGTATGCTTCTTTGTATTTGGAATTTTTGGTGGTTCTGCTTGGATCTTGTTGTGCCCCTACGGATATAGAATCTTTTTGTTTCTATACATTTTTTGGGTTCTTAGAAAAAACTGTGCCCATCCATCCATCCCTTTTCCGAAGCTTTATTTCAACCCGTACTCTGGTCTTTAGATTTCCACGCTATCAGAAAAGAAGCTCACACAATCTTCCATCATCCCATCTGAGTTGAGCTAAGTGCATAGTGCAAGAGTACAAATTAATTCCCTATTCCAGAGTTGTACCCAGAATGCAGAGGCCAGGTTAGACACTAAGAGTCAAACGCTGCACATTGTCATGTGGAACATAAAGAATTAAAGTCAAAGACCTGAAGTTTCTAAAATCATATTTCTCATATAGTTCCTCTGAAAATTAGGTGGATTAAGGTCAAGTCCAGACCACTCTCGGTTTCTGCTCACAACTCGATTCAGATCCCAATGACTTTTCACATATGCAAATGCATGAAGTGCTAGATAGAGTGCCAGTGTGTGAAATGCAGACATATTTTTTTCTTTTTTTAAAATTTTATGCAAGGGTTTTTTTTGTTTTTTTTTTGTTTTTTTAATGCAAAACTGAATAACAAGCCATTTTTTTCAAAAAATTTGGGCACAGTTAGTATTAGTAGCAAAACACTTTTTCATTTTCTTTTTGTTTTTTTTGTTTGTTTTTTTTCAAATTGATTACCCACCCCGTAAGTACATATAAACTTATGCCAAAGTACAAGATATGGGTAAAATATATACGAAGTATATATACATACCCCCCTATACTTAGCGAGTGTTTTGTCCTTACAGCACAAGAAGCGTAAAGAAGACATAGCTCGGGCTAAGCATAAGAGAGTGAAAAAGGAAAAGAAAAAGATGGCTCGGAACGCCCCCCTATACTTAGGTTGTGAACAGTTTAAGTATAGAAAAAAATGAGGTGGTCGGGATATGTGGATGAAGAGAGTATAAAGAGATGGGCATTGGTTCCCCCTATACTTAGGCTCTGGTCAACCTAAGTATAAGAGAAGGGTGGAAATGGAGCGATCGAGAGATAGGAGAAGGATGGTATATACAGATGGCATCTGTCCCCTCCTATACTTAGGCCATGTCCTAAGTAGAGGAAGATGCTGTACAAGGAGACCGATGTGGTCGGGAGGGAGGGTGGGTAGCCGATGATTAAGGCAGTTTTCAGCCGATCTTTTTGTGAGCCTGTGGTGGGAGATCGTAATGTTGAGATGGAGATGAAGCATATGATTCCCAACTATTTTCGGTGTCATCCTCAGAAAAATCATGATAGTTATTAGATGAAGCGTATGAGTCAGATGAAAGGTAGCCATCATTAGAGTTTTCCTCAGAGGAATAGTATTTGAATGTGGACACACTCCAGATATTCATGTCTTTTTGTTTCTTCAATTGTTTCTGCAGAATTCATTCCTTCTTGGGATCCAGCGTTTTGTTCTCGGATGAATATTCAGAAGCACTGGTCTCAGTTTGCTTATAAGAAATAATTCCAGTGTACTTGATGAGGGTAGGAGCATCAGCTTTGGATGAATAGTAGTTGGGAACGGGAGTTGTCCAACGAGAGTCAAATTATAGATCCTTACGAAGATATGGTTTTAGAGTTGCCGAACAGACTTCACTCATGTAGTTACCTTTTCCGAACCTGATGAGGGATCATCAGTTGATTCCTCTTCCGAAAGGTCAAAGGTGACTTTCTTTTTCTTTTTTCGTGAAGGAGTGGGTTCACTTGAGTATCCAGATGAATAACCATTAGAATTCTTCTCCTTGGTCGGTGTTCGTCCTGCGTGTTTGTTTCGAGTCTTCTGTATGTTGGTGCACTCTCGATTTGGGATGATTTGGTCAAGGTATTCAGAGTAGGTTGCCCCTGGGTGCGACCATGCATATGTCTCAGGATCATAGAAGAAAGGTTTGTCTATTTTGAGATCCGCGGGAATTGAAATACTAGGGAGAGTCTCTGCATGTTTGTTTTTAATTGATTCGATGTTGGAGCATTCCTGTGTCGAGTTGATGCAATCCACGTAGTTAGAGTAGGTTGACCCAGGTTGTGCCCATGCATAAGTCTCTGAATCATATGATTCGCATACATGATTCTCCATGGTGAGAGCGGCTGAGAATAGAGCAGGAGGGAGAGTCTCGAAACCAATAGTCTCATCAACAACCGATATCTCATGTGTAGCAACAGGTATGGTGCTTCTACCGTTTCATGGTTATGATTGTCGGGGACATCGAGGGTTGCCTCAGAAAATTGTGGTTCCTCAAAGACTGGGTCAGATCGAAGTTCTTCCAATGCTATAAATTTGATTTCCCAAGTCTCACAATCAATAATTTCCTTAGCCAATGCTAAGAATGGCTTTCCGAAAATAATTGGAGACTGGGTGAATTCTCGTTGATGCTCAATATCAATGATCATGAATTCTACTTTGAGCAGAGCACCTTGGAATTTCATGATGACAGAAACGATTCCTCTCGGCCACTTTATTGATCGGTCAGCCAATTGAACAATCTCTCGTATTTTTCTGATCGGTCGGAGTTTGAGTTCGTGAAATACATAGGTCGGGAGGATATTTATCGGTGAATCATCATCAACTCTAGCATGGGTAAAGATTGTGTCTTTGATTTCACAGTTAAATCTGGGCAACCGCTTCACTATGCGGCTCTTGGTTTTTCTCCTCAACATCAAGGAGGAGGCCATTAACAAGATATGTCTTTCAGTCATTGTTCTAATCCTGCCCGACTTTTTTGTCATTAATTTGTCCATTACAAATTCTTTAAGGTCGTGGAAGTGTTCAATGGCCTGTATAAAGGGAAGTTCAAACATCAATCTTTTTTCTAGTGCTTCCCGTAAAGTAGGATCCAAATTCTTCAAATCTTCCTCAGTCTCAATTTTTATGAAATTTTCTGGATTTTCGATTTTTTGCGTTTTTGAATATTCTAAATTTTTTATTTCTATGTGATTTGGTGATGTGATGTGTTCCTCAGATGAGCAGGGGCTTTGATGTTCAAAGTAAATGTAAGAGGCATAGTCATTCCTAGGGGAGTAATATGCAAAGGTGTCGATGTCGGAATCGTCCCTAGGTTTCTGAATTTCCTCAAAAATTTAAGCATGAGATCTAATCATTTCCTCATCCATTTTTATGTCCAAGCTCCCATAAAGTGAAATTAATCGGTCGAAATTTTTTTGAAATCTATCCTCTATTAAATTAAATCTCTTATTTATCCTCAAAATATTATCCTCAAAATTCTATTCATGATCAATCATGGGAGAAGTCGTTGTGTGCTTTTGAGATTCAATAATTTCGTCTTCTATTTTCTTGTATGTGCTGATAGGAGAGTTTCTTAAAATATCCATTATATGATCATTATTTTCTGAAAACTTCTCTTCAAAAATTATAGAAGGAGGCTGCTCATATGGTCCAGGTATGTGGAGTTGGTGTGAGTAGAGTTCAATCCTTTGGTCACGATTGTTTAGACCTTGATATTGTGGAGTCAGCATACAGGGTTTATGTGTTTCTATGCGGTTAGTCCAGTACTCTGTACGAGCATCATGTCTGAAGAGGGGTTTGTCATGGTCAACTCAACGTTGATGATCATTAAGTGCGGGTCTTTCCATCTGGGTTTGGTTTTTCAGCTAGTCATAAGACTCAAAGGTATTTTGATCTTGAAATGGTTCATTAGAGAGAAACTAAGAATAAGATGGTTCAATCCAAGATGGTAGGTGGTCATGTGCGGTCGGATGATTCGAGTAGGAATTCAATGAGAGGGTCGTATTCATCTGCGGGTGAAAGTCTCCCGCAAATGTTGGAGGATTATTGAAAGAAGAGGTTTTAGTTGATTTGTGCCTAACCGAGACAAATTCATTTTCATAGTATAGCTCTGATGGATATTAAGATAAATGTTCGTCCATTTTTGAAAGAGCTGAAAGGAATGATGGTTTGGGTTTGCTTGAGACGAATTGATTTTTATGATCTGGATCTGGAGAGTTTTTGGACAAAAGTTCAATGATGAGGTTTAAATCAAGAAAGGAGAGAGATGATTGCACAAGATAGTCAAAAGAAATTTTATCAAATGTGTGGCTTTTGATCTTCGATATCGATTCACGCACACCAATGCAAACACAAATCAAACCCTAGATTCACCAACTCACACATTGAAGCCATAAGAGTTCGACAATTTTCTTTCAATTTTGGTTGGTGATAAATTAATCTTGTAGAAAAAATTTAGGGAGCTGTTAGGTGTCGAAATTTTTCTAATGACTGGCCCGAATTCTTACAACATGTTGCACCTACTTTTAGCCAGTATGAGAGTATGTACGGACCGTAGAACGGTTACCCGTTACTTGAGGACGGAGCCTTACACAATATCCTCTAAACCACCCACTCTGCTAAGGAAATCCAGACTGTTTATCGGCTACACGTAGATCCTCACTGAGAAGTAGCTAATCATTTTTGGTAGAATCAGTAGTCAATATGAAAATCTGGGTCCGGGCTCTAGCCTTAAATGTCGTCTCTCACTCGCTCAGAAAAAAATAAAATAATCCATGGTCGGGGTTGCTCTCCCGCAAAAATTCTTGATTTTATGGGTTATTAAGATCGGCTATATTTAGCAGTCCCAATTTTAATTAGGCGATCATTGAAGAATTAAGTGAGCACAAATGCACATCTACCGTCTAGTCCTAATTTCCTTTAGAATTATGTAATAAAATAAGAGGGAGAAGTTCGGGAAAAGCCAATGCATGTGAAAAATATGAATGCTCAGTTAGAAGACTTGCAGGGAATCCTCGCAATCTCCATGTGGGATGCAATACAGAAATTGAATAATTATTCTAAATGAATGCAAGCTGATGAAAAACCGCACCTAGCAGAAAGTTCTATTAGCAGGGAAGAATTGAGTTAAATTTTGGCTAAATTGAACGATCTATGTGTGTCTCAATTAATGTGAAGGGTGGCCTAATTCCTACGAGCACAATCAAAAATTAAAATGCTCTAAGAACTGTATGTGCAGGTCTATCCTAATTGCCACTCAAGTCGGTCCCCACCGTCATCGGAGAGTCAAACAGGACACGACAAATCACAGAAGAAAGTTTAAGGTCTTTTTACATACGCGAGAGTCCAAACGGACACCATTGTAAATGAGCAATTATTTATAGAAATAAAATTACAGAAATTAAAATCCTAGACTCTATGCTCTCTCATGTCTCGACTCGATCTTAATTTATTTGCGGCTTTTTCGGAAGTCGGTGAAGATGCTTCGGTTTCTTGAAAAATCGCTCCACGTACGTCGGGTACCTCGTAAGAAAATTAAGAGATATTTGTGTAAGAGAGTGACTCAAAAATAAATCAAAAATAAAATAAGAAAAATAAATGCTGAAAATAAAATAAATGCAGGGAAAAAATATGGAATTTACAATGAAAAATTTGGGGGTTGGACTACTCGAATGCGGAAAATCGAACAAAAATTTTCAAAACACAAAACTAAGCCGTTTGCCTCCCTGGCATTTACACCATCTAACGAATCCTAAATTGCACGTGTTAAGGAATAAATGTGTATTTTTGTTCGCTTAAAAATGATTTTTCGTTTTGTTGTAGGTGGCAACCTGAATAGCTCGAGAAAATAACGACACAAAATATTTATTGATTTTAATGAATGTGGTTTTATGTTTATTTTACTTGGGCAAGTCCCAAGGTCAAACACAAGGAGGCAAAGGAACAACCTAGAATTATGTCTATCAAAATTCGTATGCGGTTTTCGAGGAGATCTTTTTTTGGAATTTTTAATGCAATAAAGGAATGAATGCATTGTATTTTTTTTGGAATTTTTGATGCAATATGAATTTTTTAATGCAAACAAATTGAATTTCAATATTTAATTATAATAAATATTAAACCTTATTTTTTTCAAGGAATAAAATTATCTAAGATCTATCACTAGGTGATTGATCTCAAAAATATCCTAAACTTCGAAAATACTAGTTTCAATACTTATTAAAAATCAAATACTGAACATGCAAAATGATTTTTATATGGCAATATGCAAATGTGATTATTTTTGGGCACAATGTTAACCACATATAATTCTACAAAATGTGATTTTTCGGGAATTTTTAGAGCAATGGTTATTCACATAAAAATTTCAGAGCATGAAATGGGCAAAATAAGCAATTTTCCACAGAATAAATAATTATTAATTAAGCATCGATCACAAAAAAACAATCTATCAGACTATAGAGAATTAAATGACAAGCATCATGCTATTTTTGGATAAATAAAATAATGCAATGGAGTTGTCTAAAACAGAGGGGGAGTACGGGGGTATAAATGCAATATTTAAACAATTAAAAATAAATATAGAAATTGAAGCGAGGGACCTAGATGTAATTACCAATCTTTTGGGGGGATCTTCTGCAAAATAGTCAGAAGGGCACATGCATGGCACGTGCCCTCTAGAGGCGGACTGATGTATAAAATGGAGGAGTTCCAGGGGATTGTGGCAATTTACGACCGGTCACGTGCAAAGCACGTGACTGACGAGTCCGTAATTGCGCGTGTAAAAGATTTGTTTTTATCTTCGTGTGTGAAAATAATAAATGTCGTTCGTTGTAGGCGGCGATCGGAAACGGTCAAGAAATAACCACAAATTTTATTCAATTTCAATCAAGTGGTTTTATGTTTATTTTACTTGAGCAAGTCCCAAGGTCGATCACAGGGAGGCAAAAGAACAACCTAAAGTTGTGTCTATCCAATTTCGATTTCGGTTTTCAAGGCGGTCTTTTTTTTGGAATTTTCAATGCAATAAAGGGATGCACAATGCAAATTCGGCCTAATTTAGGGACTAAAATGTAAACTTTGATCCAACAATATCCAAAAAATATGAAACTTGGCCGAGATTATATGTATGACAAAATAAATGCACTGCAAATTTTTTGGAATTTTTGGATGCAGAATGAATTTTTTATGAATTTTTAAATGCAAACAGATTGATTTTAAATATTTAATTATAATAAATATTAAACCTACTTATTCTCAAGATATAAAATTATCTAAGATCTAACAATATGTGATGGATCTTAGAAAAATCCTAGATCTCGAAAATGTGGGGTTGAATACCTATTAAAAATTAAATATTGAAATGTGCTAAATGATTTTTACAGAGCAATTTATGCATGCAAATGCAAAGATTTTTGAGCACAATGTTAATCAAAATAATCTCTACAATCTGTGATTTTTCAGGGATTTTTAGCATCGGTTAATTAACTATGAATTTCAGATCATGAGATGGGCAAAATATGTAAATTTTCACCAACCAATTAATTATTAATCAACCACTGTTCACAAAAATACTCACAGTATGTCAAAATGTAGAGAATTATATGAGGAACATCATGCAATTTTTTAATAAATTAAATGATGTCTAGGAGAGGTTCAAAACTGAGGGAGAACACAGGGGTGTAAATGCAGTAATTATATATAAAATAAATAAAAATATGCAAACGGGGACCTAAGAATAATTACCTATACTCGTGGGGGTATCTGTGCAAATTTTCCAGAACGGCACGTGCAAGGCACGTGTCCTTTGGAGGTGGGGACTCTTGCGCAAATATGGCGGAACCCGGGGGGTCTTGTATAAATTACCCAGCATCACGTGCTGCGCACGTGACTTAGGCTTCTGACGTTCTACTGAGGTACCCCCACACGCACGCGCCTCACACGTGGGGGGTCTCGGCCCTGGAGGCCATCCAGGCGGAGGGGCGGAGTGGGTCCGATGTTGGTGCGGTGGGCACGGCCGAAGTCGCGGCGGTTGGCGTGGACCTCTGGTCGAGGCGGAGTGGCTCCTGGAGATGTTGTCGAAGAAGACGTAGCTGCTGGTGGCGCTAGCAGAGAGGCACAAGAGCCTCTGGCGGTTAGGGGTCGACGCCCAGCAATGTTGTTGTCGACGACGATGGCCGGAGAAGATGGCGATGTCGGAGGCGAGTCGTGGGCGGTTGGCGAAGGAAGGTTGCTTCTGGTGACTGTGATGAGCAGAAAGCATAGCTCCGGTGGTCGTCGAGTGAATGTCGGGGCGGAGGTGTTGACGGAGCTGCGGTGGCGAGGTTGTGAAGCCGGAGTCGTGGTTGGCCGACAAACGACCAGGGGGCGTCGGTGAAGCGGCGGTTGGCGGAGCTGGAGGTCGATGAAGACAGTGACGAAGTGGCGGGGCTCCGGTGGTGCTCCAAGCGTGGATGAAGTCGACGGCATTGGCGTTGCGGTGGTCGTCGGGAAGCTCGAAGGTGATGGAAGATGACCGGAGCGTCGATGAAGATAAAGGAGGAGGGTCAGAACGATTGAGGTTGGCGTTGGTCGTTGCTCTGAGCGGAGATGATGCTCAGAGCGACGGCGGAGATGATGCTCGGGACGTCGGCGGAGAGAGGGAGAGAGAGAGAGAGGAAGAGAGTACTTGGGCGAGAAGGGGGCTCGACGGCGAGTGGCCGGAGCGAGCAGCTGCTCGGGGCAGAGCTGCGATGAGGGGTTGAAGTCCTCGGATCACGCCGGCGAGGGGGGTTCCGGTTGTCACTACCGGTGGGAGTCTCTGTGATTGATCGGCGGATGATCGTCTGGGGTGGTCACCGAGGATTTTATATAGGAGAGAGGGAGACGAGCGGCTGGCGGCGTCAGTTAGGAGGAGCGGCGGTTGCGGAGGTCGTTGGCGCGCGAGATTAGCGGGCGGTGGTTGCGAGGGAGGGGGTCAATGACGGTAGTTGGCCGTTTGTGAAGGGGAAGGCGGAGGATTCGGGGGAGAGGCGCGATTGGGAAAGATGGTCAAGGGCCGTCCGATCGGCCGAGATCGGACGACCCCAAATGAGACACGTGGCACGAAGAGGATAAAGAGAGATGGAGCGGGGCGCACGTGCAGTGCGTGTGCGGGGGTGGCATGTGTGCTGCACGTGCGTGGTTTTTATTTCTTTTAATTTTTTTATTATTTTTTTATTTTTTTTAAAAAAATGAAGAATAATAATGCGAAAAATAGCTGACACGTGGCGGCCTCCGGGGCCGCCACGTGTCAGCACAAGAAAAATCGGAGATAAAATCTTTTGTAAAATCGAGAAAAAATAGCAAATGACCTCGGATCAAAAAAGTTCCTTTACAAAAAATACTCGTATCGACGAGATCTACAACTTTCATGAAGACACCAAGGCCAAAATCGTTCAAATGTAAAGAGTGAATGTTTGGGGTATCCCATGTACATAGAATACCTTGATTTTTGGGTTTTCTATTTTCTTATCATTTTTAAAAAAGATAAAAATCCGGAAAAAATATAGAAAAATCAAAGATAAATAAAAGACCTCTAAATCTATTTTTTTGGTTTTTTATTGCTTAAGAAAATACGTACATAAAAGAAGGATCAAAAACCACGAAGATATACAATGTTAAAGAGGCCCAAAACCCAACTTTCACATACAAGCTCCGATTCACTTGAACTTGGTCTTGTTCTGAAGGTAATTGAATGTGCATTAGTTCAAAAGTGAGTAAGATCAGATCAGACACTGGATGGGGAAGATATGTGGCTTTTAGTCCGAAAATCCTGAAACTAGGGTTTGGGTTTTTGGTCCACTTAACTGGGTTAATTATTTTTTTGTATTTTTTATTTATTCTTGTTAGTGATATGTACACAGTAGAGGTGGTTTTGGGTTATGCGGTGTCAGCATGGAGGAGTTAAAAATCTGAGAAATTAGGCTATTTACAGGTCAACTATGGCTTGGATTTTTGGCTTCTTATTTTATGCAGAAATTAATGCTAAAATGCAATTCTTATGAAATCATGCATGAATGCTAATTATACAGAATAAATGCCGAAATGCTATTGATTTTGAGGGATCTGACCTTAATTAATGAGACTTAGAGTGATGAATCCGAGATTCATCATCCCCCTATACTTAAACCATGCTCGTCAATGAGCATCAAAAAGAAATGCCATGAAGTGAAATGAGACTGGGTTCAATACCAAGACCATGAACTGAAGGTGAAAGTGAAACTAAACTCGACCTTTGGATTAATAATGTGTCGGAACTTCTGTGAGACTTAGAATTTTAAAATCAACAGCCCTCAAGTTCTACATATCATTGTCACAGTTTCGGCTCAGAAGTCATCTTAGATCAATCCTCTTCCCAAAGTATACCCTATGAATATTGAATAACCGACTCATGTGTGTGAAGGGTTTTAGCTCTTCCCATCTAGAATGCCGGACTACCATGCTCCTCTCCTCTCCAGTAACTCGTCCTCGGGGAGTCAGGTATTTCCTTCTAAGGTCGGTCGCGCTGTGTTCACAATCGAATGAGGGAGAAGATAGAAGAAAGAGAAAAGAACTGGAGGGTGGCCAGTGTAGTCACCTCTCCTTGTGAAGATGGCCAGTGTAGCCGAGTCTCCACCAAGATCTGCAGGTTTCTTGAAGCTTGGACCTTTTTGGTCAGATTTTATTTGGTAGTTGCTTCTTTGTATTTGGAATTTTTGGTGGTTCTGCTTGGATCTTGTTGTGCCCCTACGGATATAGAATCTTTTTGTTCCGTACATTTTTTGGGGTCTTAGAAAAAATTGTGCCCAGCCGTCCATCCCTTTTCCGAAGCTTTATTTCAACCCGTACTCCGGTCTTTAGATTTCCACGCTACCAAAAAAGAGACTCACACAGTCTTCCAACATCCTGTCTGAGTTGAGCTAAGTGCATAGTGCGAGAGTACAAATTAATTCTCTATTCCAGAGTTGTACCCAGAATGAAGAGACCAGGTTAGACACTAAGAGTCGAACGCTATACATTGTCATGTGGAACTTAAAGAACTAAGTCAAAAGACCTGAAGTTCTTAAAATCCTATATCTCGGTGAAGTTCCTCTAAAAATTAGGTGCATTAATGTCAAGTCCAGACCACTCTCGGTTTCAGCTCATAACTCGGTTCAGAACCCAATGACTTTTCACAGATGCAAATGAATGTGATGCTGGATGAAGTGCAGGAGTGTGAAATGCAGACACATTTTTTTGAATTCTTTTTGTTGTTTTATTTTATGCAGAAAATGGAATAAGAAGCCTTCTTTTTTTTCACAAATTTTGGGCACGGTTAATGTTAGTAGAAAAACCTTTTGTTTGGTGCTTGTTTGTTGTTTTTTTCAAGTTAGTACCCACCCTGTAAATACATATAGACTTACGCGAAAGTACGAGATATGGGTAAAATATATACAAAGTATATATACAGACCCCCCTATACTTAGCGAGTGCTGTGTCCTCAGAGCACAAGAAGCGGAAGACATAGCTCGGGCTAAGCGTAAGGGAGTGGGAAAAAAATGAAAAGAAAAGCGGTCAGGAAATGAGGAGAGTATATACAGATGGGTGTTGGTTCCCCCTATTCATAGGCTCTGATCAGCCTAAGTATGGAAGAAGGGTGAAAGTGAAGTGAAGGGGAGTTAGAGAAGAATGATATATACAGATGGCATCAGTCCCCCCCTATACTTAGGCCTTGGCCTGAGTAGAGGAAGAAGATGTACAAGGAGACCGATGTGGTCGGGAGGGAGGGTGGGTAGCCGATGATTAAGGCGGTTTTCGGCTGACCTTTTTGTGAGCCTATGGTGGGAGATCGTAATGATGAGATGGAGATGAAGCATAAGATTCCCAACTATGATCAGAGTCATCCTCAGACAAATCATGATGGATAATAGATGAAGTATTTAAGTCAGATGAAAGATATTCATCATCAAAGTTATCCTCAGAGGAGTAGTAATTGAAAGTGGACATACTCTAAGTATTCTGGTCTTTTTGTTTCTTCAGTTGTTTCCTCAGACTTCGTTCCTTCTTGGGGTCAAACGGTTTGTCCTCAGATGAATACTCAGAAGCACCGGTCTCAGTCAGCTCATATGAAATAATTCCAGTGTACTTGAAGAGTGCAGGAGCATCAGCTTTGGATGAGTAGTAGTTAGGAACGGGAGTTGTCCAACGAGAATTGAATTTTGGATCCTTACGAAGATATGGCTTTAGGGCAGCCGAACAGACTTCACTCATGTAGACCATCTTTTCCAGACCTGATGAGGGATCATCAACTGATTCCTCTTCCGAAAGGTCAAAGGTGACTCTCTTTTTATTTCGTCGTGAAGGTGTCGGTTCACTTGAGTATCCAAATGAATAGCCATTGAAATTCTACTTGGTTGGTGCTTGGTCTGCGTGCTTGTTCTTAGTCTCCCGAATGTTTGAGCACTCTTGATTTGGGATGATTTGGTCAAGATATTCAGAGAATGTTGCTCTAGGGTGTGACCATGCATGTGTCTCAGGATCGTAGTAGAAAGAATTGTCTATTTTGAGATTCGTGGGAATTGAAATACTGGGGAGAGTCTCTGCATGTTCTTTCCCAATTGACTCGATGTTGGCGCATTCCTGTGTCGAGTTGATGTAATCCATGTAGTCAGAGTAGGTTGACCCAGGGTGTGCCCATGCATACGTCTCCGGATCATATGATTCATATACATGATTCTCCATGGTGAAAGCGGTTGGGAATGGAGCAGGGGGGAGATTTTCTAAACCAATAGTCTCATCAACAACCGCTATCTCAGGTGTGGCCGCGGGGTAGGGCTCTTCTACCGCTTCGAGGTTACGGTTGTCGGGGACTTCGTGAGTTGCCTCAGAAGATCGTGGTTCCTCAAAGATATGGTCAGATCTAAGTGCTTCCAATGTTGTGAAATTGATTTCCCAAGTCTCACAATTAATACTCGCCTTGATTGCCAAGAATGGCTTTCTGAGAATGATTGGAGATTGGGTGAATTCTCCTTGATGCTCAATATCAATGATCGTGAATTCTACTTTGAGCGGGGCACCTTGGAATTTCATGATGACAGAAATGATTCCTATCGGCCGCTTTATTAATCGGTCCGCTAATTGAACAATCTCTCGTATCTTCTGAATCGGTCCGAGTTTGAGTTCATGGAATACAGAGGTCAGGAGGATATTAATTGGTGAATCGTCATCAATCTGAGCATGGGTGAAAATTGTATCTTTGATTTCACATTTAAATCTGGGCAACCGCTTCACTATGCGGCTCTTGGTTATTCTCCTCAACACCAAGGAGGAGGCCATTGACAAGATATGTCTTTCGGTCTTTGTTCTAATCCGGTCCGACTTTTTCTTCATTAATTTCTCTGTTATAAATCTTTTTAAGGTCGGGGAAGTGTTCAATGGCCTGTATAAAGGGAAGTTCAAACATCAAGCGTTTTTCCAATGCTTCCCGTATAGTCGGATCCAAATTTCACATATTGTCTTCAGTTTCAATTTTTATGAAATTTTCGGGATTTTCAATTTTTTTGTGGTTTTCAAATATTTCCATTTTTTGGTATTTTTTGTGTGGTGTGTTCTTCAGATGAAAAGGGGCCTTGATATTCAGAGCGATAGTCCGCGACATAGTCATTTCTAGAGGAGTAATGTGTAGAAGTGAAATTGTCAGAATCGTCCCTAGGTTCCTGAATATCCTCAGATCCAATCATTTCCTCATTTATTTCAATGTCCGAGCCACCATAGAATGCGATTACTCTATCGGTGAATTTTAGAAATCTATCCTCCATCAATTCGAATCTTGTTTTTATCCTCGAAATATCATCCTCAAAATTCAATTCATGATCAATCATAGGCGTAGTCGGTGTGTGTTCGATAATTTCATTTTCCATTTTCCCGTTTGTGTTGAGAGGAGAATTTCTTGGAATATCCAATATATGATCATTAATTTCAGAAAATATCTCCTCAATGATCATGGAAGGCTGCTGCTCATATGATCCAGACATGTGGAGTCGGTCCGAGTACAGTTTATTCCTTTGAGCTTGAGTGGTCGGATCTTGGTATGGTGGAGTCAGCATACAGGGTTCCTGTGTTTCTATGTAGTCAGTACAGTCCTCTATATGATCGTCATGTCTGAAGAGGGGGTTGTCATGGTCAATCCAAGCTGATGATTGTTCATTAGTGCTCCAGGGCGGGGTTGATGAAAGAGGTGAAGAAGTGTTCACTTCAATCATGTGGTGATCATCTCCCATGAATGATGGATTGATATTCAATGAATATGATGGATGAATTGCATGATCGGCGTAGAGAGGATTGATATATGAAGAAATGGAGACCTCAGTCGGTTGTTGGTTTGTCTGGTCCAAAAACAGAGGATTGTCATTCATGAAGCATATCGGATTGGTTAAAAGAGATGGTGTTTGAGAGTCTCTTGGAGGAGGTGTTTTGGGTCTAACCGACACGAATTCGTTTTCATTGTATAATTCTGATGGATTCTCGGTCATTTCTGAAAGGAATGGGGGGTTGGATCTACGAGAGTTTCTGGACAAAAGTTCCATTATCAAGAAAAGAGGAGAGATGATTGCACAGGATAGTCAAGAGAAATCAAATGTGTGGCTATAGATCTTGAAATCGGTTCACGCACACCAATGCAAACACAATTCAAACCTCGGGTTCACCAACGCATACAATGAAGCCGTAAGAGCTCGGCTATTATCTTTTCGATTTTAGTTGGTGATAAATCAATCTTGGCAAAAATTTAGCGAGCTGAGATTTCGGATTGGGGCTCTATCCTTAAGTGTCGTCTCTCGCTCACTCAGAAAAATAAAATCATCCAAGATCGGGGTCGCTCTCCCGCAGAAATTCTTGATTTTGTGGTTATTAAGATCGACTATAGTTAACAGTCCCAGATTTTATTAGGTGATCACAGAAGAATTTAGATGAGCACAAATACACGTCTACCGTCCAATCCCAATTTTCTTTACAATTATGTGATAAAATAAGAGGGAGAAATTCGGGAAAAGCCGATGCACGAGAAAAGCAATGGTGTATGCTCAGTTAGAAGACTTACAGTACCTCCTCGCTATCTCCATGTGGGATGCAATACAGAATTGAAAAATTTATACTAAATGCGTGCAAGCCGATGAAAAACCGCACCTAAGCAGGAAGTTCTATTAGCGGGGAAGAATTGAGTTAAGTTTGGCTAAGTTGAATGATCTATGTTCATCTTGATTAATGTGCAGTGTAGCTTAAGATTCTACGAGCACAATAATAAATATAAAAATGCTCTGAGAGCTGTATATGCAGGTCTATCCTAATCGCCACTGAAGTCAGGCCCCACCCTCACCGGAGAGTGAAACAGGCCACGACACACCACAAATAGAGTTCAGAGTCTTTTTACACACGCGAGAGTCCAAACGGACACCGCTGGAAATGAGCAGAAATTAAAATTTGCAGAAATTTAAAACCTAGACTCTGCACTCTCTCACGACTCGACTCGATCTTAATTTTATTATGGTTTCTTCGGATGTCGGTAAAGATGCGTCGGTTTCTTAAAAAACCGCTCCACGTATGCCGGGTACCTCGCAAGAAAAATAAGAGAGAGAATGTTAGAGAGTGACTCAAAAAATAATTAAATAAGAAAATAAATACTGGAAAAAAAATATGGGATTTACAATGAAAAATTCGAGGGTCAGACTACCCGAATTCAGAAAACCGAATAAAAATTTTCAAAACACAAAACTAAGCCGTTTGCCTCCCCGGCAACGGTGCCATCCGACTAGTCCGTAATCGTGCGTGTAAAAGATTTTTTTTTATCTTCGTGTGTGAAAATAATAAATGTCGTTCGTTGAAGGCGGTGATCGAAAATGGTCAAGAAATAACCACAAATTTTATTCAATTTCAATCAAGTGGTTTTATATTTATTTTACTTGGGCAAGTCCCAAGGACGATCACAAGGAGGCAAAGGAACAACTTAAAGTTGTGTCTATCCAATTTCGAGTTCGGTTTTCAAGGCGATCTTTTTTTTTGGAATTTTTAATGCAATAAAGGTAAGCACAATGCAATTTCGGCCTATTTTAGGGACTAAAATATAAACTTTGATCCAACAATGTCCAAAAAATATGAAACTTGGCCGAGATGATATGTATGACAAAATAAATGCATTATAATGTTTTTGGAATTTTTGGATGCAGAGTGATTTTTTTATGAATTTTTAAATGCAAATAGATTGATTTTCAATATTTAATTATAATAAATATTAAACCTACTTATTTTCAAGATATAAATTTATCTAATATCTATCAATATGTGATGGATCTCAGAAAAATCCTAGACCTCGAAAATGTGGGGTTGAATACCTATTAAAAATTAAATACTGAAATGTGATAAATGATTTTTACAGAGCAATTTATGCATGCAAATGCAAAGATTTTTTAGCACAATGTTAATCAAAATAATCTCAACAATCTATGATTGTTCGGGGATTTTTAGAGCACCAGTTAATTAATATGAACTTTAGAGCATGAGATGGGCAAAATATGTAAATTTTCAGCAAATAATTAATTATTAATCAACCACTATTCACAAAAATACTCACAGTATGTCAAAATGTAGAGAATTATATGAGGAACATCATGCAATTTTTTGGAGGTGTAAATGCAGGAACATCATACTCACAAGGGTGTAAATGCAGTAATTATAAATAAAATAAATAAAAATATGTGGACGGGGACCTAAGAATATCTACATATACTCATGGGGGTATCTGTGCAAATTTTCCAGAGCGGCACGTGCAAGGCACGTGCCCTTTGGAGGTGGGGACTCTTGCACAAATATGGCGGAACCCGAGGGGTCTTGTATAAATTACCCAGCGTCACGTGTTGCGTACGTGACCTGGGCTTATGACGTTCTGCTGATGTACCCTTACACGCACGCGCCTCGCACGTGGGGTGTCTCGGCCCTGGAGGTCAGCCTGGCGAACGGACGGAGTGGGTCCGGTGTTGGTGCGGTGGGCACGACCGAAGTCGCGGCGGTTGGCATGGCCCTCTGGTCGAGGCGTAGCGGCTCCTGGAGATGTTGTCGGAGAAGACGTAGCTGCTGGTGGCGCTAGCGGAGAGGCACAGTAGCCTCTGGCGGTTGTGGGTCGACGCCAGACGGCGTTGTTGTTGACGACGATGGCCGGAGAAGATGGTGATGTCGGAGGCGAGTCGTGGGCGGTCAGCGAAGGAAGGTTGCTTCTGGTGACTGTGATGAGCAGAAAGCGTAGCTCCGGTGGTCATCGAGTGAAGGTCGGGGCGGAGGTGTTGACGGAGCGGCGGTGGTGGGTTGTGAAGCTGGAGTCGCGGTTGGCGGACAACTGGCCGGGGGGCGTCGGTGAAGCGGCGGTTGGCGGAGCTGGAGGTCGATGAAGACGGTGACGAAGTGGCGGGGCTCCGGTGGTGCTCCAGGCGTGGATGAAGTCGGCGGTGTTAGCGTTGCGGTGGTCGTCTGGGAAGCTCGAAGGCGATGGAAGATGATCGGAGCGTCGATGAAGATAAAGGAGGAGGGTCGGAACGATGGAGGTTGTTCGTTGCTCTGAGCGGAGATGATGCTCAGAGCGACGGCGGAGATGATGCTCGGAGCGTCGGCGGAGAGAGGGAGAGAGAGAGGGGGAGAGAGAGATAGGAAGAGAGAGAGAGAGAAGAAGAGAGTACCTGGGGAGAGAGAGGAAGAGAGTACCTGGGCGATTAGGGGGCTCTACGGCGAGTGGTCGGAGCGAGCAGCTGCTCGAGGCGGAGCTGCGATGAGGGGTTGAAGCCCTCGGATCTCGCCGGCGAGGGGGTTCTGGTAGTCACTAGCGGTGGGAGTCTCTATGATTGATCGGCGGATGATCGTCTGGGGTGGTCACCAAGGTCTTTATATAGGAGAGAGGGAGACGAGCGGCTGGCGGCGTCAGTTAGGAGGAGCGGCGGTTGAGGAGGTTGTTGGCGCGCGAGATTAGCGGGCGGTGGTTGCAGGGGGTCAACGGCGGTAGTTGGCCGTTTGCGAAAGGGAAGGCGGAGGATTCGAGGGAGATGCGCGATTGGGGAAGATGGTCAAGGGCTGTCCGATCGGCCGAGATCGGACGGCCCCAAATGAGACACGTGGCACGAAGAGGATAAAGAGAGATGGAGCGGGGCGCACGTGTAGTGCGCGTGCGGGGGTGGCACGTGCACTGCAAGTGCGTGGTATTTATTTTTTTTTATTTTTTATTATTATTTTTTTTAATTTTTTTAAAAAAATGAAGAATAAATATGCGAAACATAGCTGACACGTGGCGGCCTCTAGGGTTGCCACTTGTCAGCACCAGAAAAATCGGAGATAAAATCTTTTGTAAAATCGATAAAAAATAGCAAATGACCTCGGATCGAAAAAATTCCTTCACGAAAAATACTCGTCTCGACGAGATCTAAAAATTTCAAGAAGACACCAAAGCCAAAATCGGTCAAATGTAAAAAGTGAATTTTTGGGGTATCCCATGTACATAGAATACCTTGATTTTTGGGTTTTCTATTTTTTTGTCATTTTTAAACAAGATAAAAATCCGCAAAAAAATATAGAAAAATCAAAGATAAATAAAAGACCTGTAAATCTATTTTTTTGGTTTTTTATTGCTTAAGAAAATATGTACATAAAAGAAGGATCAAAAACCGCGAAAATATGCAATGTTAAAGAGGCCCAAAACCCAACTTTCACATACGAGCTCCGATTCACTTGAACTTGGTCTTGTTTTGAACGTAATTGAATGTGCATTAGTTAAAAAGTGAGTAGGATCAGATCGGACACTGGATGGGGAAGATATTTGGCTTTTAGTCCGAAAATCCTGAAACTAGGGTTTGGGTTTTTGGTCCACTTAACTGGGTTAATTATTTTTTTGTATTTTTTATTTATTCTTGTTAGTGATGTGTACACAGTGGAGGTGCTTTTGGGTTATGTGGTGTCAGCATGGAGGAGTTAAAAATATGAGAAATTAGGCTATTTACAGGTCAACAGTGGCTTGGATTTTTGGCTTCTTATTTTATCATAAATTAATGCTAAAATGCAATTCTTAAGCAATCATGCATGAATGCTAATTATACAGAATAAATACCGAAATGCTATTGATTTTGAGGGATCTGAGCTTAATTAATGAGACATAGAGTGATGAATCCGAGATTCATCAGTGACCTAGGGTTGACGTTCTGCTGACATCCCCCCCCTCGGGACGCATGTACCGCTGGGGGTCTCGGATCGGCCCCCGGCAGTGCGGTTGAGAGGCAGAGGAGGGGCCCAACCAAAGCGGTTGTTTCCTATTGAGGAGTCGTCGACCAATGAAGCCAGAGGAGGGACGGTCGATGACGAAGGCAGAGGAGCCTCCGATGGAGTCAGTGGTTGGCAAGAGCGAGGCGTGGTCGGCGAAGGTGCTACTCCTGGATGTATTCTTGGTGGAGTTGATGCAATGGTGGAGGGGGTAGCCGATGATGGTGTCGTTGGTGAAGATAGACGTGGCGATGGCGTAGTGTTGTTGGCTCGACGTCTCACAGCCAGAGCAGGGCAGTTCGTCGGAGAAGGCTACTGCGTCTGCAACGAGGACCGGAGGGTCCTCGGATCTCGCCACGAAGATGGCACCAGTCTGTCACCCTGGCATAGTCGAAAGATCACTCAGCGGATGCAGACATCTTGGGGCAGCGTCGATCTTAAATAGGGGCGTCGAGGGCAACGGAGAAGGAAAGTGCTCTGTCGGCGAGGGATTCGATTGGGGGATAGTCGGGGATTTTAGGCGATTGGAGATTGATCTGGATTTGATCCGGTGGAGGATTCGATGAAGAATGGTGGCCGACGAGATTAGCAGGAGGCGGAGAAATCTAAGGGATATGGCGGGCAGCGGAGATTCTGAAAGGGGGAAGGTGCTGGGAAGACGACGGTGCTGGACCGTCCGATTGGCCGAGATCGGACGGCCTCAGCTATGATACGTGGTGGCGTATTAAGTGAAAAGCTACAGCACGTGCGCAGGAGGCATGTGCGTAGCACGTGCATGGTTTTTTTATAAAAAATAATTAATAAAAATGTGAAAAATGGCTGACACGTGGTGGCTCCAGGAGATGCCATGTGTCAGCACCACAAAATTCCAAAAATAAAAACTTTGTAAAATACAAAAGAAATAGCAAATGGCCTCGGATCAAAAAAATATCTTCATGAAAGTTGCTCGTCTCGATGAGATCAACCATTTTCATGAGACATCAAAACCAAAATCTATCAAATGCACAAAGTGATATTTTTGGGGTATCCCATGTACATAGCATACCTTGATTTTTGGGTTTTATAATTTTTTGTCATTTTAAAATCATATAAAAATCCGAAAAAAATCTTGTACAATCAAAGATAAATATTTACACATTAATTTTTTTTGGATTTTTATTATTTAAGAAAAAGAGGGAACAAAATAAAACTAGAAAAATACCAATTTTGTACAGTCGGTAAGTGAAGACCTGGACTCAATATGTTTCTTTGATTTCAAGCTCAATTTGGATTTGGATTTTTGCGCAATTTAATAAACTTTCTTCAAAGAAGACAAATGAAAAAGAAATGAACGAAAATAGGTTAATTATATACATAACATAATAGTTCAAAAACCGCTAAAATACAAAATGTACAAAAGATGCGCAAAACCCAACTTTCACATATGAGCTCTGATTCACATGAACTTGGTCTTGTTTTGAAGGTAATTAAATTTACATTAGTTAAAAAGTGAGTAGGATTAAAATGAACACTGGATGAGGAAGATATGAGGTTTTTAGTTCGGAAATCCTGAAACTAGGGTTTGGGTTTTCGGTCCACTTGTTTGGGTTAGTTATTTTTTTGTATTTTTCATTTATTCTTATTAGTGATATGTACACAGTCGAGTTCGTTTTGGGTTATTTGGAGTTAGCATGAGTAAGTTAAAAATCCGAGAAGTTAGGCTATTTACAGGGTCAATTTTGGCTGGGATTTTTGGCTCCTTATTTTTTGCATAAATAATGGATAAAATGCAATTCCTATGAAAACTTGTATGAATGCTAATTATGCTGAATAGATGCTGAAATGTTGTTGATTTTGAGGGATTTGAGCTTAATTAATGAGATTTAGAGTGATGAATCTGAGATTCATCAGTTAGGGTAGTGCATTGTACCACATATACAGTACAACTGCTGGAGGTGTATGTTTGGTTCTTCGTTAATATGATCATGGAATTTGGGGAGTAAAGGCAGTAGTTGGGGCTTTAGCTTGAAATGCCCATGAATCGTAGAAATCTGAAAACATGTAACCACATGTCCTGCTTGAGGGTTATATGAATCTCTAAGGGTGAGCTTGGCCAAAACTCTACATGTCTCAATAATAGGGTATGCTCTCTGCTACTCATCTCCCCCTTCCCCAGCTCCTATTTACTTCTCATCCTCCTCCCTTCTTGTGCATTTCTCAGCTCTATGATCATATCTCTCAATCTGGTTTGGATGTTAGCATGCTCAGTCAACTATTCCTGGGTTGCCTATATGGATGAGAACATTAAACTATTGATCTCAGTCTGGTCTACCATAGATCTCTTGACCTTCGATGTCACCAAGTCCTCAATAACTGGCTCAGTATCTAGAAATGTGAAAGGAACTTAATCAGTATGTAGGAATGAAGGAGTCTCGTATGATAGTTTGAGAAGAGTGTTAATCTCTAATAATGGATTTATTGGTGACAAAATCAGGTGTAAAAGAGAAAGAAGAAAGCTCGGGAAGAGAGTCATCCCAAGTAAAAGAAGATTAAGACAAACTTATAAGAGAGGAAAGAGATAAGTCTGCAAAGTTCAAACACAACACGGAGAAAGATACGAGACCACGAAGTCAACTAAGAAAAAGAAAGTGAAAGAAGGAACAAAGTGCACTAAGGATCTTTATTCTAAACAAACAAACACAAAATAAACCTTCAATTCGCCAGCAGAACACAAGTGAAATCGTAAGAGTTTGGTCTTTTATCTTTTTTCAATTTTAAGTTTATTGAATCAAATAGCTACTTAACTCTCGAACACACATGATGATGTCAACCTATCTCCTAGTGTACATTAAACATCCCCAAATAGTGGTACCATCTTCCCAGGCTACTGGGTTTTATCCAGCCCAAAGGGAGATAAAAGGCAGAGCATATCAAAATGATTTTCTATACTTAGAGGCAAGTTCTTGAAACTTTCATCGTGTACTGAAAAGTGATACACATGTGCTTCGGGCACAAATCTAAGGATTTGTGCTCTATCCATAAGGCTACATCCTCACCCACTTTGTCTAGAGGTAAGTACCTATAAGCAATGAAAGGATTACTCTCTCCATTACAAGATGAGTCGTTACATTTCTTTTAGGGTCGAGTTTTGTTAACATTCCCAATTTTATTAAGCTTATCACTTTTTTTGTGTGATTTTTCAATAAAATTTCCTAACAAATATTTCAATTTCCTTTATCCTATGTCCAGAAAAACAAGGAAGGAAGTCAAAAAAGCCGATGCATGGCGAAACAATGATGCATGCAAAGAAAGAAATGTGTACCTGTTGCCAGCAATCTACATTGCAAAATGGTCTGCAAATATAAATAAAATCTATCCTATATGAAAATGCACATGAGAACCATCCTAGAAAAAATTTCTATTATCGGAAAAAACCAATTATTTGCCTAACTCCAATTACGAATCTAACTATAGGAACAGAAAGATATTATTGTGTTTCAACATATTATTTACCTGGGTCAACCAAGATAATAAAAACATACAACTAGGGACTCAAGAACAAAAAAAAGAAAAAGAAATTCAGAAAGCTCAAAACACCTGAAACAAAAGAAAATAAAGTCGCTGAAAAATAAAAATCAATGGGATCCTCCAAGTGCACTGGGACATGGTGAAACAAATCCCTAACAAACACATAAATAGATCTAAAGGCTCTATAGAAAACAGAAAAATGGCAAGCACCAACAAATTACTTAAAAAATAAAATGAATAAAATGACTGAAAAATAAAACAAAAATAAAATGCAACAAAATTTCTTCAACTCTTCTATTCCTCCTCAGCTGCTCTCTCTCCTGTCGGTTTGTGTAGAAACTCCCGACCTCCACCGCGCTCGGGTGCGTTGGCTCTCATTAGGATCACCACCCTCGCTCTCAGACCCTCACAACAAAGAGAAACAAGAAGTGTGTCATAAACATTTATGAAAAATATAGAGAAAAAGTAAAAGTAGCAGAAAAATGAACGGAAAATAAAATGACAACTAAAAAGATAAATAAGAAATTGAAACAAACAACCATGAGTAGAAGGAAAAGAAACCTAACTACTCTAGTCGTTTCTCCTCAACAACGGTGCCATTTGTTGAATCGACAATTTCGGGTTTTGATTATTTAGATGGATAAAATATGAACAACGTGTCATTGTAACACACAACAGTTAAAAAATTATTTAATCTAGAAGAGAGAAGAAATAAATAAAAAATGCTAGAGATGCTATTATTACCTATATAGCAATCAAGATCGAACTCATGGAGGCAACATTACCCAAGGGTTATTTAATTAATGATAATTAAATAAGGAAACTTTTTCTTTCCTTTTTCTCTTTTTGTCGTTTTTATGTCTTTTTAATTCTTTTAATATTTTTATAGTTTTTTTATAATTTTTATTTTTTTATATTATATGATTCTTAGCTTTTAATGGTTTTTAATTTTTCCAATTTTATCATTATAAATTTTAAAAGAAAACAAGTAAAAGAAATTATAAACAAAGTAAACAAAGGTTATTTTCTATTTAAAGAAATGATAAAACTAAACAAAATAATCAAAATAATTTTTTATTTTATGTGATTTAAACTATTTCTTATAATTTTTTTATGAAACTTTCAAAGTTTCTAAAATTTTTAAAAACACAAAACAATTTTAAGCAACTATTTTTGAGTTCTTAAAATATAAAACAAACCAAAAATATTAGAAATGAAGAAACAGAAGAAGCAAAATTTCAAGCAATAAAACAAGCTTAATCATGTATTTTCTGATATTTCAATGATTTTTATTTGATTTTTTTATATTTTTCTATGTTTTTCAATTTTTAAGGATTTTTGAATGAATTTTGAACTAGAAATTATAGAGATGATAAAACTATACAAAAGACATGACAATAAATTTTTTAGAATTTTAAAAAAAAATCGAATTTTTATGATTTTTTGTTTAAATGGAGAAGCTTTTTAGGGGTTTTTGAATTTTTCAAATAACAAACTCAAATAATTTTCAAAAAAAATATTAAATATTAAATAACTAATCTAGAGCTTACCCCCATTTTTTAGAATTTGTAGAATTAATTAGATCTTTATTAAAAGATAATTAAAGAGGGAAAAACTAATATGTAGTAGAAGGACTGAAATATAACTATTTAAGGTGATGGAATTAACAAGAATAAATAAAAGAAATCAAGGCTGAAATGTGCAAAAATCCCTAAAGAACACGTGAACGAGCATGTGGGTCTCACTGGAATGGACATGATTGCAATCATTTTGACTTCAGGGGCCAAATAATAGCAATAAACAATTTTCAATTTATTACAGTTTTTCTACTAAAAATGTGCTAACGCACAAGGATTTGAAACAAGGGAACTAAATTGCAAATCACAAAATTATCAAGACGTTATGATGCAATTGTTCACTATATATAAACATGACATGTGTTCAATTAAGGATTTATTTACAATAAAAATAAAATACAGGAGGGAAGTAGCAAATTCACCACAGTGCGTGAGATGCATGTACACGATGAATGGCTGAGATGTGTTGCTATATCTATGATCATGCGGTGCTAATTTGGGGATGAATCGATGGTTAGGATGCAATCTGTAGCTCTTATTCTAGATCTGACGCATCTAAAGATGTCTGGACAAACTTTCTTGAAGGTTCGCTTTGATTAAACGAATTCGGCATGATCCTCAACGATCTGCCACATATGTGCTTCCTGAAGGTCTCAAGAGGATGCTAACGTACTCTCGCAATGACTTGAGGTGTGAATAGTGTCTGGGTCTGGTTGATCGGGGACCAGGAGCTAAAGCTCTGTCTCGCATAAAAGTCAATCTCTAGGTCCTAGATCCAAGCTCCAAAAAGCTCCAAATGACTTGCAAATTACTGTATGCCTAGAGGTGAACCCCGACAATGTTTATTATGCAAAAACAAGGTGTAATGGAGTGGATGGGTCGATCTCCAGTGATTATGGTCGGAATGAGATCGAAATTCAGATCCGTGATCGATCTGATGATCAGACTATGATAGAAGGATGCATAAATGATCGTGGATGGTGAAGCAATGATCTGGGATGAGTAAAATCAATCTAAGAACCTCTGATTGGGTAGGTCGGAGGTGGATCTAAGATCTACTAAATTGCATAGAAAACGGAGGAAAATTGTTGAATGAAAAGCTGAAATGAAAGGCAACATACTCTACTGCAACCTATAATAATAGATGGAGTGTGATGGCCTCGATCTGGCGATGGAAAGTCAGAGAAGATAGACTCACCGGAGCAAGTCCAGCGGCGACTGGATCTCGTTCCTCTGAGAAATCATGCTCTCCCGATTATGGAGGAGTTCCTATGTCACCTCATGTATATCCAAAACTCGATCTCAGGCAAAGAAAGCTCTCGAAAATGGGTAAGATCAGAAATCTGGAGTGGGAGGTGTATTTATATAGTAGATGCTTAAGATATTTTCAAAATCAAATCGAGCACACGAACCGAGGTGAGGGGATGAAATCATAACTGAGCAATTGTTATTGATGTACGCGGGTTATTTGGGTACATGAATCAAAAACAAAAGAGAAGAGATCAAGGAGAAATTGGAGAAGAATGGAGATCGATCAGTTATTCAGGCTAAAAGAGAGAAAATGGGAAGTTGATCCGAGTCAATAGATCGAGGTCTGACCAATGAGGGTTGTGTCCGAACAAGGACAACCCGCTACAAGACAAAAACAATAAAAAAATAGAATAAAATATGAAATAAAATTTAAAATGAATTTAAATTAAAAATTGTTCAAAATAATAATTAAATAAATAAATAAACTTATTTTTGGTGATTTTTAATAATTTAAATAAGTACGAGAAAAATAAAATAACCCTCGATTCATAGGTAGAAAACCTATATATACAATAATTCATTATTACTTAATTATTATTACAATCAATATCATAAATTAATATTTTTTTAATTTTTAAAATAATTTAAGGGTTTTAAAATTATTTTATTTTATTTTTCTGAATGAATTTAATAAGTTAATTAAATAAGGCTATGTGTAACAAAGGTACACGATACCTATAGTATAAATAAAAATTTTATTTTTGCTCATTTCTTATTTTTTTATATAATTTTTTTATATAATCTACAATGTTCACAGAAGTAGTAGCTATAAATGTGCCATAATTGTTGGGAAATATTCAGGCATCTCAAAGAGCTAGCTATATCCGAGTAATTTTGCTAGAGCTGAGTAGTATAACTTCTCATTTATTATGGCTTGGGCCCTTTATGGTGGATATTGGCATGTAGACTCCTTTTTCTATATTTTCAAAGAGAGAGAGAGAGAAAGAATTAATATATGATCTATCCAAAGGTGCAATATGTATGCAAATGATGTATAATTATTTCTGAATATTATGTACAATATAGATACAATATATAATATCACTACAAATAGCCAACTTTCATATTTTAACTTCAATTTTTATGAGTATACTTTCATTTTAAAGCTTATTTAATTTTGAACACAATGAAAGTGAGTTTGGTTTTTTTGAGTTTTTATGGAGTAGATATTGATCCGACATTTTTTTCTTTACAACTTTTTCAGAGTATTGTTTCTCTTATTTTGTACAGTTTTCTTCTTGCAATTATTTTTATTATTTACAACTTATTTTTGTAAACAAATTTCAAGAAAAAAACATTTTTATTTAAGGGATTTTGGTGATAAATAAAATAGTGAAAGATATGTACATTATATATTGTGAGGAATCTATACAATTAAGATTTTCTTAATTTTTATAGACAAGAGGACCTATCTCCCCCTACTTTATTCCTTGTCGATTAGGTAAAGTCTTGACCTACTCTTGGTGTTAGGACCAACATGTATTTATACATATATACAGTCTTCTTATTTCTTTCTTTTTCCTTTATTACTTTATTTATTTTTTTTTGTGTTAAAGTAGTGATAATTATACACTATTAACAGATGATTTGAGATTTATTAAAAAGGGAGAGTTAATAGTATTTACAGGTGTTTTGTATGGGATTTTAAGCTAAAATAAATGAATAAAGATGATGACATGGTGATTCATCATCCACTCAGAGTGGACTTTACAGTCGTTGACATTGAACAACGAGGAGAGTTCACCCAGTCTCCTATCATTTTTGGGTGGTCGTTCTTAGCCTTTCATAAGGCGACTATAGATTGTGAGACTTGAGCGATCGATATCCCAACATTGGGTACAGGCCGACCTTACCTAACCTCTGAGGATACACACCAACCTAAGGCGACCCACATAGCTGTAGACAACCGTGACTATAGAGAGATAGATGAGTCCTATATCTCTATTACACATTAGAAACCGACAGTAAGCCGACCATTGGTTTTGAGACCACACACCACCATCACATGCTGCCTACCCTACCACTACCATGATAGCTTCTATTGAGGACTCACAAATAAAAGCTCTATTAAATTGCAATCAAAATTTGTATATTGTCTTGATCATTTCAGTAAAACAATTCCTGTGCCCACAATACCGCAACCAACCTACTACTTCTATAGAACGCCTCCAAGACTTTGACTTTGAGAGACAAACATTATCACACCACTATATTCCAAGAAAGTGGTTGCTTCCTCTAGTAGGTTATCTAATGAGAAGAAGATGAGCACTAACTCCACGAGGTTCCCATGAACCCCTCAAGGCATATCCTTAACGTCTTCCTCTTTGTGCTTAAGGCTCTAGAAAACAAGCTAAGATGATGTCCATCGACATGATGGACATTTTTTAGAGCTCCTTATCGAGCTCTGATGAGGTGACCTGCATTAATGTGCTCGGTATGGTTATTACTAAACCCCATTGAGTAAGAAACCATGTATTGATTCATGTTGGACATCATATTCTTCTCACAATTACTGTTCTAAGGATGAATTTGACATCTAGACATACCCCAAGTTCATCTACCCTCTTCGTTACCGTAAGATAGCTCTCCCTAAACCTTCTTTGTCTATGTATATTCTTATTCCACCTTGTATAGATTTTCTTTTTGTTCCCTCCCACTCCTATGGTTTACATCACTTGCCCCATTTTTGTCTTGTTTTCATTTTATGCCTATACGTCGAATGACTAGACCCTAGGTGTAGGGGGTGAGCGACCCAAGTTGCTCCTTCTTTTCTTTTTCTTTTCAAATTTTTACATTCTTCAAATATAATCGGTTCCCCATTTACTTCAATACTTAGTCTAACCAAGCCAATGTTTAGGGGGGTCGATGCCCATTGTATATTTTCCACTTCTTCTCATCATTCACAACCTGCCCTCGAACGCCTCATTTATGTCTTCTACTATACTTAGGCCTTGAAAGCCCTAAGTATGGGGGGTGGGTCAACTTTTATTCTTTTCACCCGCTTATGCTTAGTACGGGTGCATCTTTTTGTCACCTAGTGCCATGATGACATAGCACAATCTATGTATAAGGGCATGTGTACATATATATATGTGATATGTACTTTACCCATAGCTCATACTTTTCACTGCTTTATAAGTATATATTGGGTAATAAGTAAACATTTGTAAAATTTGTAAAATATGTACAATACATAAAATATTTAAAAACACTTCTAAAACATGTATAAATTGTAATCCTTGTAAAAAATTCAAAATTGTGTAAATTGTGTATAAAGGTTGTAAAATGTGTACACTTGTGTATATATGTGTATATTATACTAGTGTTGTATAATTCTAGCCAAAATTTGGGGATATAACAAAAAATTTAAAAATAACAAAAACACTCTTTGACAATAAATAGATTTTTTAACCAAGGTTTAATCCCTAGCACCTACACTTCATACAAGACTTGTGTATCAAGCTACTTGATTTGAAGTGACTCTTGACTTTGAGTCTCATCATTCTTCTTCATTACGATCTTATGACTTCGTTACTCAAATTCTCTGGTTTGAAGATATACATGTTATATTGCATGTAGAGTCTATAGGTTGAAAATAATATGACTTGCACTACCCATGCATGATTGCATAATTCTCGTGATGAGTCACTGTTTCTCCTAAGGCACTAGCATTTGAGAGCTTAAATTGGGACTTGATTCAATAATTATTTATGATGGGAAGGAGTTGGGAATCACCTCACACAACCAGTATGGGGACAATGATCTCTCTACTACCTTGATTTGACCTAGGTGCTAGTGTGTGCAAAACCTAATAAATTGTCGATCAATATGCAGCAACTCGGTTAGATCTAAGGAGCTAGTCAGACCCATTATCATGCCATCAAAGAAAAAGCTCAAAATTCTAGAAATCTCCATGAAGAAGAGCTTGAGAATAACTGACAAGTGCTCTCAACCTTTTGAGAGTCCACTAGATCCATGAGGAAGTAGGCCACAATATCGCCTCTTTCCAATGTTACTATGCCACCAAATAAGGGCCATGCGAGAATAAAAAAGGGTACTACATCGTAAATGCTACAATATTGGGTGCAGAAGGTACATTAGGTACTCACAAAAGGCACACCTAGGTGCATCCAGAAAAAAATTGTAGATGGTTCGACCTTCTTGACGAATATATTGATCCACACCAAAAAATACAAGTTTATGTTTCGACAACCGAGTGATTCCTTTATCCAATGAGAGGAGAGAAGAATAAGATACAATCCTACTCGATTCGTTATTGGCCTTCCACATTCATAATTTTTAGTCTGACAACTTAAGAGGTAGTTGACTGAGGTGAAACCTAGCTTTGAAACTAGAGCCAAGGATTTTGTTGCAAACTAGCTTCTTTGACTAGGTCCTTGGGCGAAACAAAACTATACATTTGAAGTTGTTATTAACACTTAATGTCATGCCTATTTTATTATATTTACTTGATGAGAGACTGAAAAATCAGAGAAGTTGAGTTCCTCTTGGGTATGAATTGATAGTGGCATAGAGTTATAGGAGTCATCTGAAACTTGTGGCATGAATACATAGTCTTGTTCTATAACTTATATAGTTACGATTTAAACAAATTTCTGCTCTTAAATAATTAATTGCTCAGGGATGAGAAATGCTTAAGTATGGGGGTGATGAATCCATGATTCATCTACCTTATTATTTGATTTTAGCTCATCTCCGTAGATAATTTAATCAATAAACCTCTTATAATACATAAATAAACTATCGATAGGTTGTATATATTTAGGTCTAAGTAGTGTAAATTAAATTCTTAATAAGATCCCTATCTTATTTATGTATAAATGCATATGTATATTGACCTAAAATTACATATTTTTAATTAATTTATACTAACTCCAAAGCAATTAAAAATAACTCCATTGTTTACATATCTTTAATATTAACAAAGGGAAAATAAAGGAAAATACTAACATGCACAAATGTGAAATAAATCCAATCCCTAGTTTCAAGACAAAAAAGGTATAAATGTAAATATCTCTCAAGTAAAGTCTCTTATGAACACGTACTCACTTTTGAATTAATGTACATTCAATTTTCTACATATCAAGATCAAATTCAAAAGAACCAGACTTCATATATGAAACAAGGGTTTTGGGTCCACATTATATAATGTATATATTTACTAACTTCGACTTATTAACATAATTAAATCTTTTTAATTCATTTGTTTTTCATTTATTTTCTTTGATATATGTTTTTGTAAAATGTGCAAATAACAAAATATAAAACAATCTAAAAATAAAAAAAAGAATGGTTCTGAGTCTGTATATAAAGAATGTACATAAGTAATGTTTATTTTTTTACTTTATTTCTATCAATTATTAAAAATCCTTAAAAAAGTAGACTAATGTATATACATTCCTATTATATTTTATTTTGATTTTATTTGAATTTCTCTTTTATTAAAAATCACAAAATAATTGTAAATATCAAAATTCGGTATTTTATGTACATAGAAAACCACCAAAATTCCATTTGTACAAATGATGTCTTTTGGTTTTGGTCCCTTCACCAAAATTGTAGTTCTCATCGAGACAAACAACTTTTATGAAGAACACTTTTTGATTTGAGGTTGTTTGCTATGTTATTATGATTTTTAATTTATTTTATTTTCTAAATTTTGTGGAGGCGACATGTGGTAGCTCTTGGAGCTACAACACGCCCCTCCACTTAAGCCCTTAGTCGCCTTATCTCTGTGTCATTGGATCAATACCGCTTCACCCAATGTCCCTATTCTTTTTCCCTCTTTGCTTCTCTTCTCGCTGCATGGCAAGCTCGTAGCCTTCCGATTTGGGCCAATCCAACGGCCTAGACTTCTTCCACCACTGCCTTCTCCGCCAAGCCCCAATAGCCGACGACCACCACGTCTTGATCCTCAGCCACCCAACGCTGATCGTCTCCCCCTCATCGCTCCACATCTCCCCAGTACGACTCGACCGTACTCTCCCTCAATACTCATCTACACCGACACCCATTCAATCCCTAAACTCCTCCCATCAAAACCTCCTCCTCCACCATCGAGCGAGGGTATTCGCTATTCTAATGAGCTAGAGGGAGAGAGTGTCCATCTCCACCTTCCGTTGACAATGCCAGGTGCGAAGGTTTGGGCGATGACATCTTCGTCTTAGGTGAGATACAACAGCTTCAGCCCTTGCCATTACTTCTGAGCCACCACTCAAGTTTGACCTAGCCAATGTTTTAAAGGACAATATGAAGCTCTCTATAGATCTTCTTTCCCCGGCAACCATTCCATCATAGTTTAGTTAACCCATAAATCTTTTCTTTCCATTTATCCATTTTCCTCCTTTTTGTTCATCTCTTTCAATCTTCTATTATCATTTCTTCTCTCCCAAATTCCTTCTTCATTTATAGAGTGGGAACCAACTCCATACCGATTGCATCCTCTTGATGAATCCATGATTCATCAACATTCTGTCTGCATTTTGTCTTGAAACCCTTAACAAATACGTGCAAATATTCATTAATTTCCATCTCTTATCAAAATTACACTCATGAATAAAAATGCACTTTTATGCATCAAAAACATGTAAATAAATAAAAAATAAAAATAAAGAAAACAAAAATAAGCATATTGGAAATATGTATATAGGTACAATATGGATTATAAAATATAAATATAGCTTAAAGATATATTTATATAGCCTTATATCCGAGACCGAGTTAGCACGGATTGGTCGACAAACAAACAAGTAGGGGGATAAGGAAGGAAAAAAATAAAAATAATTAATTATACGCTCCACACATTATCCACTATTTATATAGTATTTGTCAAAACTTAAAATATTTTTAATTAATTCATTTTTACATATTTTTCACCAAACTCTTTTCCTATTTATTTCTACAAATGTATATAAAAATATAATGATAAGTTAAAAATATTATCTTTTATATATGCCAAGAAATCCAACTTTCAAATTGTCGATTTCTCAACTTCCGAAAATCATAACTTTCTCATACGAACATTAATTTCAGTCTACTCACCTTTAAAGTTCATAAAATAATATTCTCCATTAATGGAGGTTATTTCACTAAAATCGGAGTCTGTTTGCAAAAAGTCTGCTTTAGGACCTAAGGACAACTAGGTTTTCGTGCTATTTATTTTCTTCAGAATAAATTATGTATATTTTTGTTGATTTCATAGATCTTGTATTTTAATCATGATTTATTTCAGAAATTTTTGTCACTATTTAATATTTTAAATAAATAAAATACCCTAATTTATAAATGAATTGACCTGTAGAGTATCTGTATCTATTAAAATATTTAAATTAATTAATTAAAATCAGGAAAAACTCACGTACACTCTATTTATTATCTAATAATTAATAAAATATAAATTATTATATTATTTATTAAATTATTAAATTAAAAATACAATACCTATTTATCAAGTATTATTTATACCTATTTATTAATATATATTTTTTATTTCAATAAATATACATTAATTATTAAAATAAATATTCTATAATTTTGGTAATTAAATTATCTATTTTTTTCCTTTTTATACCTAATTTAAATAATGTTATTTGGTATTTTTTACATAATTAATAACAAGGTTTTAATTTATGGCCAACCACGTGCTGACACATGTGTGCACTTGATTTATCTTCCTCAAGAATCTGTTGGAGCTTCTCTATTCTAAATTATTCCCGTGTCGTCTTTCATCCTAAATTCCATCTAAACCCTTGATTACATCCTCCTAATAACCAAGATATATGCCTACCATTGGGTCAACACCTAACCCTCATCTCTTCACCCATTTATCGATCCAAAGTTCGTTCATTCGAACTTACTTTCCTTAACTTCTCCTGTTCTAGAATAGCCTAGCCAACTCCTCATCTTTCCTATCATGCCCCAGCCACCTTCGGCTGTGACAACACCTAGTAGCCGCTCTGCATGGAAGGAGGTGCATCTGAGTAGAGTTCTAAGGTCGGATCTCCACCTTTCATCGTGACATCGTGCGCGTAGAGCTCTAGGAAGACTGACTTGTTGAGCGATGACCTGTAGAGTCATATACTCTATAACTCATAGGTGCCACTCTATTTCATCTTTCGATTTCTCGGCCCTCACACCTAAATTAGTGATCTCAATCACTCATTAGCATACCTTCATCATCGATCTTTGAATCTTAGTCTACTCAGATCTTAATTTCATCCAAATTCAACCCAATTTGCATCTGCATGCTTCTTTCCTGGGGCCATATTTGAACTGCAATTTCATCTTAGCTTGTGGCTAATTCCTTTGAGAATCGAGCATCTTCTTCTCGATTGTAGGTACTCGTGAGCATCTAGATAGCTAATTCTATTATTTGGAGCCTTGTCATCATCGTGAATCGTCCAGAGGAGCATCATCAATCCTTAGAGCTCAAAACCGTAGCAACAGATACTTTCGTCAACTTCAAGCTTCTTCGTCACCGTCTTCGAGCATCCCCCCACCATAGACGTGGTCGAAGGGTGTAGGAGACCCCATTTTGGACTTATATGAGTGTTTTGCCACTGCCATAACCACCGAAGATTCAAGATCCACCTTCGATCTTCCAATTTGAGGGGAAAACAAGATACAAGAACACGACGCACATGCTCGTGACACCTATCTAGAATTGATGCTCCAGATCGCATGACATCTTCTAATCTATAGCGTGCAGCGAACCGGTTGAACATTTTCAAGGAAGCCCTTATCAAGTTCCAGAATCTCTTCTCGCCTTCAAAATTTTTTCTAATTACGTTTAGGTACATAAATAGAGACCTAAGTGTAATTCCAAGAGTTTCTTTTCTTATAATTAGAAGAATTGCAGTTTCTTCTATATCTTTTATAGACATTAGATTTTGGACATTATTCTTGGACATTTGTGGACATAATTGGACATTATTCATCATATTATTTTCTATATTTTGTCTTGCTTCGATTTTCAATGGATTTTATCATGATTTCATAGTGATTTTATTGTCCGCATTTTGACTCCGTTTTGAATTTGTTTTGAGTGCTTTTTGAGCATGCAGTCGAGCAATTTTTCAACTATATCATATCACCAACATATTCTATTTTCCAGATACTTTGAAATTTAATAAAAATTAGAAAAAAAATTAAAATTTTAAAAAAAATTCAAAAATTTAAACCTATTAAAAGAGTTTCTCTCTTTCATCGAGAAGAAATTAAAAATCACAAAAATATACTTTTTCTTAAAAATATAAGTATTGCTATTATGCTTCCTCGAGTTCGACCCATGGACACTTACTTGGTTAATAATTAGTGTAGATCTCCGTATAGGCTGAGAAGTGGAAGAAGGAGCGCGACTGCTGGTACAGAAGCTACAACTCAGTCACCTTCGTCAGATCGCTCTACTGTTGAGGAAGTGATGAAAGTTTCTCCAACTCTCGCAGTGGTTGTAGCTCTTGGACTTGCTTCGGAATCATTTCAACTAATGTAAGATTCTCACTAGTAAATCCCATGTCAGATCGTGAATTGAACTCTGAACCCTACAACACCTTCTGATGCTCTCGAAGGTGTGGTGGTTGTGGGCCCTTTTAAAATGTACGAGTGGAATCAACAACACATGAATTCTCCGCCATCCCCTCAAAGGTGGACCAAACTGATTCGACATCCCTATTTTGATAACTACCACCACATGTTGCACTTACTAGGCCTTGGATATCCGGCTAGAGTTATCCAAAATAATTCTGCACAAGCACCTTCAATTGTATCTCGTGGTGAGGGCATCTCTCTGTCAAATCCTTGAATCGATCCCATGCCTCATGGAATGACTCATGTGGTAACTGTGTAAAATTGGAGATCTGAATCCTCATCATGTTCGTCTATCCCAAAGGAAAATATTTACGTAGGAATGTAGACTTCATATTATCGCATGTAGAAATCTCCCTCCCCAAGTTACTCAACCAGTAATGCGTCTTATATGTTAATGTGAAGGGGAAGGCCTTACGGCATGTGGCCTCCTGCGTAACTATTGGATAGCTATCCATACAACAAATAATCTCTAACTGTTGTAAGAAGGTAAACAGCTCCTCTGAAGTGTTCCCATAGTACTTGGGAAGCAAAGAAATGAAGGACGGTCTCAACTCGTATGACTTTTGATTCAGTGGTAACTAAATCCAATGGTGTAGCGTCCTAGATCCCAGATCATACTCATCTCTCGATGTAGCAAGGACCACGACAGGTGGTCGTGGGTTCCCGGCTCCTACTCTCAATGTAGTGATATCCTCTCTATACTTGTCTTGGACTCTACACTTATCTCTGATTTGTAAGCTCATCCGTTGTAGTGTATCTAAAATCCCCTCAATAATATCTGAAGCTGGATCGGGTATACAGTCTGAACGTCTCTTCTCAATCTGTGTCTCCTCAACAACTATGTCCTCAACTGGTTCCTTACCTCTAGCCATGATCCTTGAATACTTTGGGAAGGAAAATGTCTCATAAGAACTCTATGAAAAACATGCAGGAGAAATAGAAGAAAAATTGATGCGGAGTTTGCCTCAACTGAAGGGCTAGGAGGGGAGGGAGTCTGGGTCTAACTCTCCTCATAACTATGTGGGACCAACTCAGAAAGAGGGTCATCTCGAGTTTGTGAAAACATACGATGGATGGTGGAACATCAAAAGCTCATGGAGTCTTGAGCGTAAAATCCATCTAGACGTCATCTTCGATGTCAAAATGAAGTACGGGAGAGAATACAAAGTCTAGTCAAGAATATAAGTGTGAAGGCATATAAGATGCGTAATAATGCACACCTCGCATACAAACACAATGCAAACCCCAGATTCACCAAATGTACATGGTAGAGACCGTAAGAGTTTGATCTTTTATCTTTTAAATTTTATTTTGGTGATCAATCAGTTCTATTAAGCAAACTCACAGAGAGTGTCTCCCTGTCACCCAGCGTACACGCTAACAACCCCCCAAACAGTGGTACCATCTGCCCGGGTTATAGGGTTATATTAGGCCTAAAGTTGATTGTGAGGTATGAGTACACCATAACGATTCTCTATGGTCGGAGGCAAGTGCTTACAGTTGCAACCATGCACTGAAAAGTGATGCACATGTACTTAAGGTACAACTCCATGGATTTTTGGCTCTAATCCTTAAGGTTGCATCTGTACACACTCTGTCTAGAGTTGTACTTGAATACAATGAGGGGATTACTCTCCCAATACAAATTTAAGTCAAGTTTTTTTGTCAAGTTTTTAAAAGGGAAACGATATTTTCTTATTTTTGAGGGTTTTAACTTTTTAGGATATTTTCAAAAATATCTAACACCATGTCGGTTCTTTTTTTAGTTTTCACAATGTGTCTCGCGGAGTGGGAATCATGGAATGTAGCAAAAAATGATGATGTATGCAGAAATATAAATCATAACTGACGCTAGCAGTCTACATGTAGGGTGATCTGTATAGAAATCGTAAACCTAGGATAATGCATGAAAAGCCATAAAATCTGAATCCTAAATCAACTGCTCTAGCATAAGAACATATTAATCTTCAAAAATCTGTTATTTACACCTAAATGTGGATTAGGATACTGGTATTTACTTTACTTGTCTAATAAACCATATACAACCCTAGGCTCCAAGAAAATACGTGAAACAAAGAGAAATCGGTAAAAACCAAAACTGGCGGTGAGGTCCACCAAGTGCACCAGCACTTGGCAAAACAAACCCTGAAAAAGAAGTCTAATGTCCGGTCTACATGTAAGGATGTCTTTAGTGGACCCCTTCTACAAAATTCAAAACGGGGAAGTACTCCTTCCTCTCTCACGAAAACAAAAAAATGGACAAGTGCCTTCTCTCACAAAATAAAACAAAAAATATACAGGTAAATGTTGTGTCTGCTTTCTCTCTTTGCCTCTCCAACTGGCTCGTACATAATAAGTTGATATATGTGCTCCTAGCTAAGTCGGTTTCCTAAGAAACTGGCTAGTCCTGTAGTCCTTGTAAAAATTATTAGCAAACACAACCAAAAATCATGAAAACCATAAAAAATGAGAAAATTGAATAACAATCAAGATAATAGATAAAACTAAAAAAAGCCATAAAAAGAATCAGAAGAAAATCGAGAAAAATCAAGAAGACTCGAGAAAGCCATGAAAAATTAGAATAAATAAAAATCACAAAAAATACATCAAAAATCGAAGTAAGGCTAACGCTCCCCAACAACAGTGCCATTTTGACAATGAGGGCTTTGCGAGCGATAGGAATGGTGTCGATGTGGAGAAACCGCTCAGAACAAAAATCTTGTTGATCAAACAGAAATCGAAAAAATTGAAGAGAGAGGGAGAGAGAGATAAGTCAATAGAAGTGATCCTCTCTCCTATTTTTTTATCGATTTTTGTTTTATGAACGAGAGTTTGGTTCTGAGAGGTTTCTCTACATCAACACCATTCCTACTACTCGCAAAACCCTCATTATCGCCTCTCTACCGTCAGAGAATCACCCACAATCTGACCACCATGAAGCTCTACAAGATCTTCGAGCTCAATATCCTCCATCTTCTCTGATCCACTAGATCCTCATCACCCAGTCCCTTCTCCCCCATTTTTTGTTGTTTCGTCTAACACTTGTAGGAGGCATCTAGAAACCGCAATAATCGAACCTCCATCATGTTCCCTCATAGTCGTAAAAAAGCCATTCCCGTGGCACCATTGTTCAACCCGAATTAAAGGAACTCGAGTCCTCCATTGATAGTACCAGAGCATCTTTATCCAAGAAACAAATGCATCTTATTGCCACCCCGACCTCCCTTTTTCTATCGTCAACATCAACCATCTGTAGATCGATCCCTAGCAGCTTTAAGTTCCATATCCCTTGATCGAAGTGCAGGACTCATCAACACAACTGAGAGACTTCAACTTCCACACCCAATAGAGTTTGCTGCCACTACGCACATCAACTTTGACTCCAACAATCACCTGAGCACCATCTTTGGGACCATTGAAGAGTCGATAATCTCCAGCTTTGGCATCTCCACCCTTGTAGAGTAGCTACAATAGAGATCCTCCTCCTTCCACCAATGTTCAAGGAGAAGAATCTCTTTGATCTCACCCTCAAACTACATGCACCATAGGATTGGGGCTTTGAGCTTTAATCCCACGGTTAACATCAGACATCCATGCCTCGATCTGAGCCTCAAGTATCGGGTAAGGCAAACCACCATCACAAGCCACGTGGAGGAGCGCACCCGAGGCTTCTCCCTAGGCCTCTACGCGCACGTGCATCGCACGTGGGGTGGGGATTTTGACGCACCACGCCTCCGATGTTCTTAGGTTAGCACATCAGTCCCTACCTCTATATTATTTGCATAAATTCCCCTAGCGAGAATAGGTAATTCTACTTCAGGATCTGCATGGATTTGTTTGTGTTAATTTAATTCTACAATTTGCATTAATACCCTTGTATTCGAGTATTAGTTTGAACCTTGATTCATTGTCATCAGTCTATTCCAAAATTATGTGTTGTAGAAAATTACTTTCATATCCTATGAGCATTTACTGGAATTTGTATGAGCTAGCGTGAATTTAATATTATTATTGTGGTAGAATTAATTGTACTTTCGATTCTAAGATCTGTTGTTCATAATAAATCGTAGATTGCTCCAAAAATCCATGAAAAATAAGATTTATTTGAAATAATTGCTCTTTGTAATGTTCCCAAAAATCACATCATTTTCCCTCATCACTCTGCTTAAATAAATTATTTGATGATTTCTGTAATTGTGTTTTAATTAAACAATATTTTAGTTTTTTATGATTTTGAAATCATTATGGATTCCTCTTAGTCAGAGCTATTTAGTACAATTTCTGGAAATAATTAGTGTTGCCTACATATTAAAATTAAATTACTCATAATCATTATTTTTGTAATCAATAATTCACTAAAAAATAATAATACAATGGAAAAATACCAGAAACTCATAGTAGATTAACTCTGCATTATTTCACATTCTTACTAAGTTTCATGGTTATTGGAATTCATTTCATTGAGAATTTGCAAAAACATGCCTGAACTTGGTCACATTTTCATCATTTCATTCAATTGCATTTAAAATAAATAAATGTTCTTCTTGAAAATCACACACTTAATGATTTGAAATTTAATCCTATGTTGATAATTACCTCCTAGTAATCGACCTTAGGCTTATCTCAAGTAAAAAAATAAATTGTCATACGCATTGCATTAATTGATCAATCTTTGAGTGATTTTAATTACCTATTGAATTTTAAGCTACACTAAAAATGGTGAATTATGATGTTTTTCAGTCATCTTTAAAATTGCATGGAGTAACAAAGTACTAACAATAACCATATAGGTATGATAATTAGTGAAGATATGATTGGATTCTCTCTTACTTATACTAATCATGTTGGTATTATTAAAGGTTTGAAGCACAATTTTCTGAGTGTCTCTCATATTTCTATCAAAGTCTATAAAGTGTTGTTTTTTAAATATTGCTTTGAAGTAGTAAAAGAGGATATGCACAAAGTTTTACTTGAGGGAAATAGCCACAAAAATATATACACTCTTATGTACGATAATTACTCATTGCTAGATTGCCTCTTGGCATCACAATAAGATCATGGCATAATAAGTTAGGTCATGTTCACATGAACCTAACCAATAGACTTAGTAAACTTGATCTAGTTAACGAGCAACCTAAACTCTAGAAGTTCGATACGTGTTCAACATATGAATTAGGTAAATATAACGAATTAATGCTCAAAAATAAAATTTCATCAGCACCTCTTGACTCCTACAGTTTTTGCATCTCGACTTATTTGGACCTATAAAATCTAAAAGTTTAAGTGGATGTCATTATTGTTCTGTCATAGTAGACGACTACTCATTTTTTACTTGTGTTTTGTTTCTTATTTCCAATGACTTGGCTTTTCTTAAGTCGAAAAGGTTATAGATACGATTAGCACATGCATTATCTATAATAAAAACTTCTACAAAAAAGCCCACGTGTAGAATGCTTAACCCTTCTTTGTAATCCAGTCCCATCGCAATAATGACCAATCTAGCGAATCCAACCAGCGTCATCACCATGTCTAGATCGTTCCTCATATCTGCATTTGCTACCCCTATCCCATCCTTTTATCCGTAGGAAACTTAGAGGTTGCATCCTGAAAAAAATAAAATTGTCATTAAAACAACTACATCTCAAACGTATTGCTATTAATATGTTCGATTAGGACATCACTTTAGCAAGAAAAAAATTTAACCCGCAATGCAACATTTACTAAGAATAAACTATGGTTTCAATAATAGGTATAGATGTGTTTCTAATAATGTCACAAATAACTAAAATTAACGTAATAAAGCAAAAGTGGGATTAGCAAAATGGTATTTGTTTTATTTCAGTCGTTAATAAGAGGATGAAAGAGATCATCTGGAAAATATTGTCATTTAAGTAATTATGAAGATGGTGGCAACACACGTATGAGGTGGGCTGATGCGAGCTAAAATCGGTTTGCGGCTTTTAAAAGAAAAGGTTGTCGGTGTAGAAGACCGTAAAAGGATCCAGTCGATCAAACAAAGATCGGTTTTTAAGAAGAAAACCTTACACTAATTATTTAACCAGAGGAGTATGCCTGGGTCGAACACAAGGAGGCAGAATAGTATATTTTGAAATTTTTTAAAAGAAAATATTTTTATGATTATTTTATCTCTTCTAAAAGCGATCAATGAAAAAGATACATTTTTATGGAGTTTTGATTTTTTAATTTTTTATTTGATTTTATACTTTTCCAATTTTTATTTATTTTTCAAAGTGGAATTTTTCATATAATTTTTTACTATATAATAGGAGAAATATAGAAGAAATATAAATGATATTATATGCTAGGTGAAACGGTCGAGCAACAGGCTCGAAGATTACACGAAAACAAATCAAAACAGATCAATTAGCGACGAATCAAAACACAGTGAAAACACGACAAAAATGCACGAAAAATTAATGAAAAACTTCCTAGGGTAGTTGCGTAACTACCCAAAAAAGAACTAGGAAAAATTATGTCAAAAATATGTCCAAAACTCCCCTACAGGTTTGGGGTATAATTGCAAGAAAAAAACAAAAAATGCTGCATAAAGGTCCTCGGCAGGGTCTGTTCTGAAAAGAAAACAAGAAATTTTGCATTTAGGTCCCTGCGCGGGGACCTAAATGTAATATTTGGAAAACTTTGGAGCTTCTGGAAATTCTGGAAGACTTTTGGATTTAGTCTGCAATTTTTCCACCGGTTCAAATTCAACGCCCTGGATTAGAACTTGAGGCGCGATCCGGAGCGTTTGTTGAGTGCCACGTGTCGCAAGCCTGTGAAACGTTTTTTCTTCGAGCGGTTGCGCAGCTGCTGAAGATGGCATCTTCTCTGAATATCCATGGGCAACTGGCGATGATCTAGGGCCTCTGGAGGGGCCAGAGGGTTAGCTCCTCTAACCCTCAAGCTCGCATGTGGTAGACGTCAGGCGGAGATGGCGTAGAGCAGTGGCGGAAGCTCGATGAAGTTGGATGTTCTCTGCTCCTGGAGGTTAAAGGATTTTGTTACACCTCCTTTGAATCACGATTTTCTTGAGGATTTAAGGCTCCAGATGCTTTGGAATGGCTCCAGATTAAAGACGGACCTGCAATAAAGAAGTGTGTGTGCTCGATTCATGAGAAATCAACCAAAGGATTATAATTTTGCAAGCTCAAAAATGGTGTTTCTAGACTAACTGAAATGTGCGCGCAAAATACTTGAAAAAGGTAATGCGATTCGAATTGATTTGAAACGAATTTGGAATTGATTCGATTAAGCGTCTAAGCTATAGGATTAGACTAACTAATTACGTGATTAGCCACGCTAATCGTGACACGAGGATCGAGAATAAATTTGATAAAAATGGAGGAATAGATTTGGGAATGCAGAGGTGTATTACCTCAGATAGCTGCTGCAACGACCGATCTTCGCCGGAGCTGGACACGCGCAAGGCGGCGATGCAAGGTGGAGCTTCGCCTTGGAACTCCTCCCCGAAGGTCCTTCTTCCACGCGGGCACCGTAGCTTGGAGTTGTCACCTCCTGGACGAGCGGAGCGAGGCGAGGAAGATTGGGGTTTGACCACTGGAACTGGAGTTTCAGTTGGTTATGAGTGAGTTCGTTGCGAACTGCCCACTTTGGAGGTTTATATAAAGAGTTTTCGTGAGCTCTACGCTAGATCTAATAGTGGGAGATGAAGAAGGTTGTTAGGAGAAGCAAATCAAGGGTTTAGATCTTCAAAAAGGGTTAGGATGCGTGTGGGAGAAATAGTTGAACCTGACTGGTTGGAACAGAACTGCAGTATTGTCTTCTTCAAGAAGATGCACCAGGTGCTGACAAGTGTCAGCACCTGGTAGGCCAGATGCGTAAATTAGCTTATAAATTAAATATTAAACAGTAAATAGTGTTATTTTAAATTGGTATAAAAACAAGAAATATAAATAATTAAGTTATCTAAATTATGGAATAATTATTTTTTATAAATAATAAATATTATTTGAAATATAAATATTATATTAATAAATATGTATAGATAAATAGGTTATGGATTTTATTTTAAAAAATAAATAAATAAAAATTAATTTTATATTTTCTTAATTATTAGAATAATAAATAAGGGTTGTGTGAATTTTTAGGGATTTTAATAAATTAATTTACATATATTAATAAATATAGGCATAAGTTATCCAGTTCATTTTCACCTATAATTTAGGGTTTTTGATTTTATTAAAATAATAAATAAGCTCCAAAATTCTGAAATAAATTAAAGTTAAATTACAAGATCATGAGAATAATTATAAATTATAAAATTAATAAAACTATAAATAATGTGTTCTACATAAAATAAATAGCCCAGAAACCCTGTTGTCATTTGGTCCCAAAGATGACTTTTTGCAAACGGATTCCGAATTTAATGAAATCACCTCTATTAATTAGAGAATATTATTTTATAAACTTTAAAGGCGAGTAGAGTGAAATTGGAGTTCGCATGAAGAAATTATGTTGTTTGGAAGTTGAGATTTTGACAATTTAAAAGCTGGATTTCTTGGCATATATATAGGGTAATTTTTTTAATTATTTTTATATTTGTATATACATTCTTAGAAATAATTAGGAAAAGAGTGAAAAATATGTACATATGAATTAATTAAAAATCATTGAAGTTTTGTATTTATTTGATAAATAGTGAGAAATATATGAAGTGTGTCTTAATTTATTTTTATTGTTTTCTTTCCTTATCTCCCCCTACTTATTGGTTTGTCGACCAATCCATGCTGACTTGGTCTCGGGGGTTAGGTTATAAATATACCTTGCAGTTATATTGATATTTATAAGTCATATTGTACATGTATACATATCTGCAATCTACCTTCTTTTCTTTTCTTTGTTGTTTATTTATTTACATGATTTTGATGCTTAAAGTGAATATTTATTCATGAATGAAGTTTTAATAAAAGATGGGAATTAATGAATATTTACATGCATTTGTTAAGGATTTTAAAACAAAATGCGACAGAAATGTCAATGAATCATGGATTCATCATGGGCTAATAATGTGATCATGCTCAATGGTGACTGTCAAAAAGGATGGTGAGTCTGCTAGGTGGCACACGAGGAGAAGGGGGAGGGGACACTCAAGAAGGAGGTGTAGGTGGCGCACGAGTAGAAGGGGAAGGCGTTGCTCAAAGAGGTGCAGCATAGGGAGGAGGAGAAGGTGAGAGGTCTCCTCATGGGGGATAGTTTGAGAGAAGGAAGGGGGTTGAAAGAGAGAGAGATTATTTAGCTAATAAATCTCAACATTTTAACATTAGCAAGACTTGATACATGTTGTATTTGTAGCCTATCTGTATCCCTCTTACAACCTCTTGTTGAGAGTGGAAGGGAAAGAGTTCTTTTGTTTTTTGGATGGATACTCATGGTAAAACTAGGTTGCAATCACTCTTGAGGATTAGGAGAAGACTATTTTTACTTGTCCATTTGGCACCTATGCCTTTAGACAGATGCCCTTTGGATTGTGTAATTCTCTAGCTACATTCCAGAGGTGTATGTTGGTCATTTTTGCCTACATGGTAGGTAGTTTTCTTGAGGTCTTTATATATCATTTCTCAATCTACGGGGATAGTTTTGACACATGTATTGCTTATTCCGGCCAAGCACATCATCGTTGTTGTGAGGTAAACTTAGTGCTATCATAGGAGAAGAGTCACTTTATGGTTACTAGTGGGATTGTATTGGGTCACGCAATCTCCAAGCATGGCATGGAGGTTGACCCAACCAAGGTTTATGTGATCTCCAAGCTAGTGCCACTGATAAATTTGAAGCAGTCGAGGTCATTTCTTCGACATGTTGGATTCTATTGGTGATTCATTAAGGACTTCAGCAAAATCACTAGACCATTGACTGAGCTTCTATGCAAGGAAAGTGAGTTTATTGTTGATGAGAAAGTCCTCCGTTCATTCTATTATATGAAAGAGTTGGTTACTAGTGCTCCTGTCCTACAACCACCTGATTGGTCTCTTCCTTTTGAGATCATGAAGAATGCCTTAGATTATACAGTTGGACCTGATTTAGGGTAGAGAAGGGATGAAGTACCATTTGTTATACACTATGCTGGTAAGACTCTCGATGATGCATAAAGTAATTACACAGATACAAAGAAGGGGATGCTAGCAATGGTGTTTGCATTAGAGAAATTCAGGCCAAACCTACTTGGTTCTAGAGTGATGGTCTACACAAATCATACTGCCATACAATACTTGCAAGCTAATAAGGATGTCAAACCACCAAGTTAAATGGATCCTTCTACTCTAGGAGTGTTATTTAGAGATTCAAGATAAATTGGGAGCAAAGAATGTTTTTACATATAACCTTTCCCGGATCACAGATGCAGAGACTCTTGAGCAACTACTACTTCCTATTATAGAGAATTTCCTAGATGAGGCGATTTTGTTAGCTGCCTCACTCCCATAGTACGTTGATATTGTGAACCATCTTGTCTCCAAGAAAGTTCCACAAGATTGGACCAAGATGAAGGTAGACCGATTTTTGTCAAAGATTAATTTCTACTTGTGGGAGGATCCGTACCTATTTAGTGAGTGTGCTGATTGTATATGGAGGAGGTGAATTCCTTAAGAAGGAATACCCCAGTGTTCTTGAACATTATCATAGATTAGAGGCTGGTGGACATCATGCGAGGGAAGTGCATGACAACAAAGGTTCTACAATGTGGCCTCTAGTCGCCAACTTCGTTTAAGGATGATATAGATTATGTGAAATGTTGTACTAATTACCAGAGGATGGGAGAAACCGTAAGTTCCAAATATACAATGCCCCATAAGTATATCCAGAATTCAGATGTTTTTGAAGCTTGGGGAATTGACTTCAGAGGCCCATTCCCTATCAGTCAGGGAGTTCAGTACATCTCGCTTGCTGTGAATAATGCTAGTTATTGGGTGGAAAATGTCCCTACCCGAGCCGTTGATAGTCGTACGATTTGTCACTTCCTCAACGAGATATTATTGCACATGTTTGGGATTCTCAAGATTCTTATTTCAGATGGGGAATCCATATCTATCAATAGAGAGGTTAAAAATCTAGTTAAGGAGTATGGCATTGAGCATCGCATTTCTTGTCCTTATCACCCACAGACTAACGGCTTGGCTGAGATTTCAAATAGGGAGATCAGGACTATTCTTCAAAAACTTGTTCGTCCGGATAGGAAGAACTAGTCGCAGATGTTTGTCTGAGTTATATTGGTTTATCGCACAACGTATAAGTATCCACGAAGAAGTGCAGTTCCAACATAGTTGTTTTTCCGCCTTTAGCTCACCCTCCCTGATCTCTGGTTCGCTGGATCGAGAGGGGGACCATGGATTGGGTATGTCTCCCTATCGCTTGGTTTATGGAAAGCCTTTCCATTTACCATTTGAATTAATTCATAAATCATTTATGGGCAATCTATGTATGCAACTTGGACTATGAGAGAACAAGACAGAGTAGGAATGTGGATATGAATAGATTGTTATAATTTAGAGACTTCGCTTATGACAACATCTTAATGTATAAGGAGAAAGTCAAGAGAAGGCATGACAGACACTTTAGGAGAAAGAGTTTTGAGCCTAATAAGAAGGTGTTTGTTTGATGCAAAGTTGAATCTATTCCCTAGAAAACTCAATAGAAAATGGTCAGGATCACTTATTGTGAGAGATGTGTATAAAAACAATAACATTGTTGTTTCTGGGTTGACTTTTGGTTCACAATCGTTTGTGGTGAACTGAGATTTGCTTAAGCCTTATCTAGATCATGATACAGTCATATACATTGTGGATTCCATTCATGTGGTATCAGACGATGATTCTTTGACTTCTTCCGTGTCTGAATCATGCGCTAAATTTCTCTTGTACATATTCCTTTTGTATTATCCTTTCTTTCTTCAATTGTATCATTCACCTCTTTTTTATGTGTGTGACTATTATACATATGTACTCTATCCTATGTATAGAGAAGGTGAATGACTTAAGTTCTTCTACTTTTGTTCTATTCCATTACTCCTATTATTTCTTATACTTAGGGATCCTTTACCCTAAGTATAGGGGTGATGTTTTTCTTTTCATCTTCTTTATTTTTCATTCTATTTCTTCTGTTCTCTCGCGTGTCCCTCAACTTATTGATGTTCTTTTCTATACTTAGTGATCATTTACCCTAAGTATTGGGGGGTGTTGTTGGAGGATGGTTCGAGGATTGATTTATTGAAAAAATTGTTGTTGCTATCCCCAAAAATCCCGCGACACACAATTTTAATTTTTTTGCTACTTATTAAGCTGTATAGCAGATGGGGTCGAACTCAAGGAGGCTACAATTCCTGAGGGTTATTCAATTAATCAAAAAATCAATTAAAAGATAAACAAGAATCTCAAAGGATAACTATCCTTGCTTTTTATGATTTTTTTATCTTTTTAATTTTTTAATATTTTTTTATTTCTTTTTTTGTATTTTCTGATTTTCAAATTTTTAGTGATTTTGATTTGGCAATTTTTTTATTTTCAAAAATAATACGGAGCAATATTCACAAGTTCAAAAATACACACACCAACTTTTTTTATAATTTTTCAATTTATCAAAAATGCTCATAAAAATTCAGATAATATATTTTTGGGTTTTAAAAGTTTTGAAATATTTTTGGAATTTTTGTGAAAATTTTCAGGTGTTTTTCTAATTTTTAAAAAAATACAAACAGTGAGAAAATGCGAAATTTTACACAACGTGGAGTATTTTACAACTTAAATATATTTTAACTGCCCAAAACTCTTGGTTATTATTTTTTTAACAAAATACAATCAAATATCTACAAACAAGAATTGAAATCACTTTTTTTGGATTTTTGTAGAATTTTCCGTGATTTTATAAGATTTTTAGTTCTTTTTAATTTTTTTAGGGTTTTATAAATAATTAATGCACTAAATTTGTACAGAAATTAGAAGACAATGAAATAAAACTACCCTAATTTTTTTGAATTTTTGGAGTTATTTTTAAATTTTTATGAATTTTAAAATTTCAAGAAGATAAAAATGACCTTTTTTATTTTTTAATAATATTAAATAAAGACAAAATGAAATGAAAAATTTATGCTAAGAAGATAAGCACATCAGAAGTCTAAGTTAATTTTTTTTGAATTTTTTTGGACTAATAAAAACATTTATTTGAATAGAAAAATCACGCAAATTGAAGAATTTGAAAACATGGGCTAATTTGCAAACAGTTCAAATTTTAGCATTACAAATATAACAAAAATAAATGTGCTGGCTCAAAGTAAAAGTTACCAATAAAACGTGCCACACACGTGACTTGTACTGAAGAGTGGGCATTTCTGCAATATTTGAAGTCTTCCAGGGGCTCGGATGCAATTTTCTCAATTTTTTTAAGAAGCCCTAGGGCTTCCACTGTGCTTGTCTTTGTTCTCAAGCCAAGGGCACAGGAGGGTTGCCACCCACCTCAGATCTGCGGAGGTTAATGGAGGCGTGGGCACGCGACGCTAGAGGCCTAGGGAGGAGGCCGCGCAGTGACGTTGGGGCGCACGTGCGCGGACGGACTGTTGGGCGGACACGGGGCAGCGTGGGCCTCGGGCGGCGCTGAAGCATGGCCCGCGCGGATGCAGAGGAGGTGGAGGTGGCGGCAACTTGTGCGGGTGGCACCGCTAGCGAAGACTCGGTAGGGACGACGCGACCGATTTGGGCGGAGACGGCACGACCAATCTGGGCGGAGATGAGGGCCGTCAAGACCTTCTTTTTTTGTTTTTTTATAATTTTTTGTTCCTTTTTTTTGTATGCATAATTGATTATTATTTTTTGGTTTTTTTAATATAAATAGGAAATGTAAATAACAAAGTAAAATAATTTTTTTAAGTTTTATCGATTATCCTGCAAAACAAATGTTAGAGAGAACAAGAAAACAAATAAAATCTTTTATTATTATTTTTATTTACAAATCGGAAAATGACGGGGATCCGACGAAAATGAAAGGATCGAATCCGATCTCCAGCCAACGTTCACGACCGGAGTTGAAAGATCGTGGAAGATAGAAAATGAACGTGGAGAGATCAAGAGAATGAGTTGAAAGCTCGAGATTGCTGGCGAATCAAAAACCTAATGGAATTCAAGATATAGATTAAAAAAAACAACGAAATAAAAGTGTGAGAAATAAAACTACGATTAATCTATGATAAAATAAGGGAAAATGGATCTCACCTTACGAACAGAAAATGATTGTGATCACCTCGACGAAGGCCGACTCACTGTCACCGGACGGCTCGGAGGCTAGACACCTTTCTTGACAAGAAGACTCTTGGAGATCGGGCTCCTCTCACCAAATATTGATAAAGTTGGAATGAGGGAGAAGGAGCCATATAAATAGAAAAGATAATGGAGATGAAATTTGAATTTTTGACTTTTTGGATAAAGAGATAATAGAGAAGAAAATTGAAAAGAGATAAAGATAAAGATAGATAAAATTATTTACAAAACTAACTATTTTTTTGAATTTTCGTCACTTTATTTATTTGAATTAAAAATGCTATTTTTTTATTTTTTTATGGTGGTTAATTGAGAATAGCAACTATATACATATATTATATACATATATGACATTATATACAAGGGTAAATAAGGAAATTAGCTTTTTTGTTTTAAAAATTTTATTTTATTTATTTTTATTTTTATTTTAAATAATTAATAAAAATATTTACAAATATATACAAATACAATATTTACAAAATACATGGGATATTTGCACAAACCGCCCCAGAAAACCAACTTTTTACTCGTAACTCCAAAAATTATGAAATTACAGCCATTTTAAAGATAATTTAATTTAGAAATCAATGGAAGTGAGATTGTTTCAATTGAGTTCATATGGAGCTGGAATTGGGCCATCAATTAGTGCTTAGTGGCTTTTTCCAAGTGTGGTTGCTTTTATTCTGTACATGATTTATTTGTGCAATTATTTTTTTAATTAGAACACATTTTTATTTACAACTTTGGTTTTGAAAGTTATTTTATTTTAGATTAATTATGCACAAATAAATTTGTGTCAGTTTTATACAGATAAACACAAAATAAGTGAGAAGTATTTACAACAACACACACACTTTTTTTTTGAATTTTCTGCTTGAGGACCATATCTCCCCCTTCTTTATTCCAGGTCGATCATGTCAAATCTTGACCTTCTCTCGAGGTTCGGGTTAGCCTGTATACAGTTTTCCTTTTTTATTTTCTTTTCTCTATTTTTCCTTTCTTTCTTTATTTATTTTATGTTAAAATTAGTAGGAAGTGTACAATATTTACACATAGATGCAAGTTAGTAAGAACATGGAGTTAGTGTTATATGTAAGTGTTTTATAAGGGATTTTAAGCTAAAATAAATGAATAAAGATGACGAATCGCAGATTCATCAAGGGGATAGGTCGAGTCATTGAGTTTGTGCATTCTTTTCCTCGATTTTCCATGTTTGTACAGTCTTCTATACTTATGATTATTTGATCATACAATGGGGATATCGCTGACTTCTACTTATTATATTCTTTATTCTTTAACTCATTGTAGTATAGGATTCTTTTCACTTTTCTATACTTATCATGAGTTCTGTCTTCCTCTGTCTCTTCTTGGTCACTATGCGGACATAGTTTGAGCTAACTATATGTGGTGTTGTACATATTATTTATATACTTTAGCCATAACGCATACTTTTGTTTGATTAATAATATAGCTAATAAATTGGAAGAAAAAGATTTCGTAAAAACAAATTAAAAAAACTTTTGTAAAATTCTTTTGTAAATTTTTTTTAAATATTTGTAAACTATTTGTAAAAATCTTTAAAAATTATTTTTGTACAAATTTGTGTAAATATTTTAAAATCATTTTGGTCATAAATTTATTTGTTGTACAAAATTATTGGAGTGTAAACTATTTGTAAAAAGTGTTAAAATAATATGTTTGAAAAATTAGTTTGTAAAATATTTGAAAATTGTTTGGAAATATGTTTTGTAAAATATTTTTGTAAAATATTTTGTAAAGGTTTTGTAAAATTGTTTTTAAAATATTTTCTAAACTAATTTGTAAAATTATTTTCTCACCTCGTATATAAATAATTTGGTGGGTAAATTTGTGTATATTTGTTGTAAAATTCTTGTAAATAAAAACTAAAATATTTTGTAAAATATGTGCATAAAATTCTTTTATTAATAAAATTCGTTGTATAAAAGTTGTAATGAAAACTTGTATATAAAATTCTTTTATATAAGTTGTTTATAAAATATTTTTTTAGATAAAATTCTCTTTTAAAATGTTTACATTAAGTCTTTAAATAGAAAATTCTTTTTGTAAATAAATTTCTTTTATACTTTTGTATAATTCTTGTATATGGTTTGGTATAAAATCCTTTGTAATATTTGTAAAAAATCATTATAAATTCTTGTAAATACTTTTAGTTCTCTAACTCTATTAAAACACATAAAAATGAAAAAAGAAAAATCCTTAAAAAGTAGCCAAAGTTCTCTAAAACTAACATAAAATGTTTAAAAAAATATTGTCAATTAAAAAAATCTTGCATTTGCATTAACATTTTTTATAATGTTATTGATGCGTAAACTAGTATGTAATAAAGTATGAAGAATGGAGCTTGGTTAAGACCTTAATAACCTTGATTTCACTAAAAAATTATAGGAACTGGAGTTGAGAATTTTCATGTCATCACGACTTAATTATTTGGGTCCGTTACACTATATTCACATGTAATCTTGATTGGTCTAAGTAGATTAATTCATACACGTGCATGATTCTTTTAGACAGTGACCTTATTTGGACAAGAACCTTGCAAGGATCTCAACAGAGATGAGGTGGTGAGGGGTAGAATCCTCTGGCATGAGACACACGTGAATGGAAACATACGTAGTCACTTCGAGTGGCCAATTGATGAATCTCCATTTCTCACCTCTATTCTTTCATTTTGGCCTTAAATCGTTAGCTACGTCCATCTATATATCATTAATTTGCCAAAATTAATACTATATAAATAGTACAAAATACTATATAAAATACTAAGTATTTAATGTACTTGGTTCCAAAATAAAAGAATAAAGGAAGAAAAGAGAAAGAAATAATATACCATAGGTATTGAATGAGCCTATACCTCGAGACCCAGTCATCATGATGACTTGATCGACAAGGAATAAAGTCGGGGAGATAGGGTAGAAGAATTGCATATAAAGTACAATAAAATCCTAATTATTTTTGCTCAAATAACAGGTTTTTGGTACCTATTTTATTTTATTACTTTACACTCATATAATAAAACCCTCAACATGAATATTATATATAAAAAACAAAAAAAAATGAAAATTATTTCACATAAAAAGAATGCACAATGTTTCTGTGACACATAAAATAAAAAGACAAAATAAAAACTTTGCAAACGTGTATCTTCTCCATACTGTATCAAAATTGACCAAACTCACTTTTAGATGCATATAAAATTAAATAAGTTATTTAATGAAGGTTGTTTCATTCAATATGGAGTTAAGATGTAAAAGTTAGGTTTTGGGCCCCACTGTGCACTATACATGTATATAATATTTAATATATTTATTCTCTATATTTTTGAAATTGCTTTATTCTTATAAAATTGTATACACTATTTAAAACATGTGTACATAATTTAATTAAAATCATCAAAAAGGAAATAAAATAAATAATTCATCTCACTACATGGGTAAAGTATACACATATATACTATAATATAAATAATTAAATAAGTATACAAACAAAGTCAGAAAAATATAATAAAAATTCATAAATATGTATTTAAATAAATTTAAAATATATAAAATACATGTATATAATATCAAAATATTTAAAAATAAATACCCAAACAATTATATATACCAATATTTACCCATGCAAAAATTAACTCATAATAAAAAGCATCATAAAAATAAATAAAAATATGGATAAATTACTACATTAAATTACAAACATTTTTCATGTTATAGTAAAAAATTAGTTAATTCATTTATTATTTATTATTGATTTGACAAGGCATTTTTGTTCATAATTTTTCTAATAGGTCCACGTAGACCAACCAGATTTTTCCCATGTTGACCTCAGATCAACTGACTCCCTTCTCTATTCCAGGAGATTTGAAATGTCAGACCTCAATTTTTCTCCATTTTCTCTGCTTGAGATCATCATGATATGTCTTGTCGTAATGCATGATTGTTAAGATGTGCCATCCATGATCCACACCAAGCCTGGAGATTTTGTCGATCTCCTTCTAATCGATCAACATCCTTGATCGAAGCTCCCTCCTCATTAATCCTATAAGTATACATCCACTGCTCCAACTCCAAATTTGATCCCTCCCCCGGAGTTCTTATCCCCTCAGTTCCATCGCATTCCCTTTCCCTAGGTGACAGCTTCGGATTGGAAGGAGCTGCAACAAGAAGGCACATAGGAGGAGAATATCCATTCCATCATTGGAGGAGCACCACTGGCTGGTTTCGTCTCCTCAATCTGGTCAAGTCGAGGCCCCATTCGTTCATTCCTAGGTAATGTCGTAGCTTCAATTTCATTTCTGACATTTAATTTCTCCTTTAATCATTTCCTTAAGCCCAATTTAAAAAATTCTCAATTTTCATGGAGCTTGAACTGCAGGAAAACTCCCATCGTTTCAAACTGTGTCTCTGACCCATTTCTACACCACTTCATTCCCCATCATCTGCTTCATTGATTCCACCTTGTGTTCAACTCAAATCAGTCGTGATTTGGCAATCCGAGTCTCGCTCTGCGACCCTTCACTAGAGGCTATCGCTCTGCTCATCCCCATGTGTTTCAGCTTTGTCCAAGGGTTGAGGTTATAGCCCTCGAGCCCCTGATTTTTTTGGTGCATGTTTCGCTTGTTGGGGACCCTTCTGGAGCTAGTTATCGAACCTAGAGTACCTCCAAGTCACCTGCAATGAAACAACCCTCTGATTCCCTTTTTGAGCCATTGTAGCCTCATTTGTTGGGAACTGCACATGCAGAGCTGCTGTAGGAACTTGTACCACCTGTCAGAGCCTAGATTAGCTGTTGAAACAAGGAGAAAAGGCTTCCCGAAGTTCGTCGGACCTCTACTTTTCAAGAGTACCTCGTGACCCCTTCCAGTCCATCTGATCAAAAACCCGACCCAGATCTATTCTGGGCCATCCATTTTATTTAATGTGGTAAACATCCAGAAGCGTCAGATCATCCATGTGTGTGTAGAGAGCAGGCGAATTAAAACTACTTAAGATGGGTAATTTACACATAGCACCTTCTACCTTTTTGTATTTTGAAATAGTCTTGTGAATATTTAATTAAGTTCAAAACTTTGTGGATAAATAGCATGCAAGCCCTTGTATCATTTTATTATTGCATTTTAGTCAAATTTAGGGTCACCTCACGTGGACCCCCACATGAATGGACATTTTGCATCTAAACCCATCCAGGTTTTCTATTTACTATTTAGTCTTAAAAATAAAGTTGTAGTTCATTGGTTATTTTGTGTTTGCCTCCCTAATGAATATTTTACTTGTAAATGTGCCCTGTGATCATGATTTATTTTATTTTTTTGCATTTCTATTTTCTAAAAATAACTCATGTGCTCTAAAAAATTTGCAAAATTTGGTGAAAAGGACCGATGCCATGCTTATTCACGCATATATTCCATTTACATTTTGCATGCATTTATTATTTATTAAAAGTCACAAGAGTTATTTTATTCCTTGTGTAACTAGGAAAATAAAAAATTATAAAACATTTCTGAAAAATTCGAAAAAATTAACTACTATTTATTATCCTATTTTAACACTTCAGACCAAAATTTACAAAAATATATCTAAAGAAACATCAAAAATTAGCAAACCCTTTCTTAACCTAAAAAAATTATAAAATTCTAAAAATATAAAAAAAAACGTTTTTGGCCTATACATTTATATATACATCTTTCTATATATGAAAATTGGTTTTGAGAATTTTTGAACCCATTTGCTCTAATTCTCAAATCAATTCGAACTAATTAAATATTCACTATTTTCGTCCATGTTTGATTTTATAAATAAAAAAGTAGTAAAAATTCCCAAAAAAATCAAAGAACTAAAAGTATATTTGAAAAAAAATCATGTTTATTTTCTGACTATATTTAACTATACTTATAGTTATAATACCCTCTATAGCTTATATACATCCATATAATTATATATAGTCTATATTATTATTTACTCTTATAAATACATTGTAAATATTTTAAATCATAAAAAATAAAAACGATTGTTATTGTTTATATTTTCTGATTTTTAGAATATTATATATATCTCATATTATACATATTACATTATATTACATATATACATATTTATATAATTGTTTATATAAAAAAGAGAAATTGAAAATCGAAAATTTAACGCTAATATATATATAAATTTAAGAAATATTTTTTATTAAAACCCACAACACATTGAGTACATATTATGCATACATATACAAACACACACAATTATATTATTTATTTATAAATAATATACCTGCTACATCCCTTGTTCCCTTTGTTCGACACCCTACTCTACTTGTCACTATAAACATTTTATTCTAGGGTCATAATAAATTTCAATCTCCACTTATTTTCATTGCTTAATTATTTGTGTAGTCTGATTGTTGTTTTGATTCATTGAACTTCGCGTCTGTAACCTCAACGGTTGTGGTCCCACCTTGTGTGGACCGTACGACTGCTCTTCTCTGCTCAGAGGGATAAATAAATGGCACCGTTGTTGGGGCGCAATGGATAGCGTAGCATTTTGTTCTATATAGTTTGCTCATTAATTACATCATTTATTTCTTGTTATTTATGTTTTATAATTGTTTTACCTAATTTTGATCATTTTCATTGTTGACATTTATTGTGAGGGACTACGTGGCGATGACCGCTTCTTAGGAGGTGAACACACCTGATCCGCGAGGAGGTTGGCTCTTTTGCTAATGGGCCAATTAGGAGAGAGCAGGAGAGAGATGCAGAGAGAGAAGGAGAAGAAGCAGCACTCTAGATATTTTTTATCTTATTTTTGTGAGAGAGTGATTTTCATTTTATTTTTGTAATATTATTTGTAATAATTGGGACATTAGGACACTTCTACTTAAGGAGGTCCAATGCCCCGGTGTCTATTCGTTTGGGGGCGTCATCAAGTTTTTCATTTTTTATCACATTTCTTTTATTATGTTTCATGAAGTTTTGAGTTTTACACCTTTCTTTTTCTTTATTATGTGATTGGGCCCTTAAATATAGGATTTCTTGAATCAGTAGCTAGGTCCAAACCCTAATTAGAAGCATGCACCTATATAGTATACGCTTGGACTTTGTCAAAAATTAATTGCTAGTTAGTTTGACTTGGAACCACAAGCCGTGAGAGACTCCACACAGTGCTTGCAGGAACCAGTGTGGCATGTATCGAGGAGTCTCCAAGATTGGACACTTCATATCCATTTTTGAGTGATTAGCATTTGGTTCTTCCCACTATTAGCAATTCTTGTGTAGGATGCTTTATCCCTTTGTATACCACTCATGTAGTGTAGATGTTTATATATTCTGTCTTGCATCCCCCTTGGAGGGATCTAGGAAGCATTGTGAGTCTTCTTACTTTGCATGCATTATTTGATATGAGAGTGAGATTTCTACTCTGGTATTTACTTGTATTGCTTTTCTGCTATCGAAATCTGTTTTTCCACACTTAGGTTCAAATAGAAAAAAATACAAAAAATGTTACGCGCTTTGCTTTGAAAAGTCCTCAAAATTTTTAAAATCAAAAATTAAAACAAAGGATCAGCTAATAACAATTTCACCTTAATTAAAATATTTAAGCGACATCCTTGTTTTGGGATTATAAAGCCTGCATTGTCGTCAAGTACCGTTCAATATGAGAGAGGCATGATACATAAGGAATAGATCCCAAAACCCGATCTGTGGCAACCTTGATTATCACCCAGGTCATTGAAGTATTTGTGCTTCCATGGTCCATAGGTGAGTAGGGCCTTCTCGATGACGGTGTTCTTGCCTTGTGTGGAGAATCTGACTTGGTCTGAAGTATTGAGCATAGGTCATACCCTTATGGGGGTGTCTATCTCATTATCATGTGTCCAAGTACCTCGCTTGCGAGGGAAGTATTAGTTTTGCCTATTGGCTTCCTTTCTCTATTTCTTTGGCTGAGTAGCCCCTCATGCATGAGATCAAGCACCTCAAAGTGCGCAGATCATAGGATATCACCCAAAGTATCACTAGGTGTAGTGGTCTTTGTAAACTGTACCTGCTCAGATTTCCTCTTCAAATTGTTCGGGTTTGGTTCAATATGAGCGGGTATGGCGGCCTTGCCCTTGATAATCTCCCTCATTTCCTGCCGGAACATGTTCATCTCTCGCCAGAAGGATTCCTGCTGGTCAGTGAGTAAGCGGGTGATGTCATCAAGGGATGGGTTCTCATAGACAAGTCCATGAGAACCGGACAGGTAGCCTCGTTGGAAATGAGGCTGAGTCTATTGCTGGTGGTGGTGGTAGTGAGGAGGAGGTTGGGAATACTTATGAGGCTGATGTGGTTGCCTCCACTATTGTCCCTGATGGTAGGGACGAGGACCCTGCTGCTGGTGGTACTTCTGGGAGTGATGGGGCTGATGCTGGTTGGCTTGCCTGGCCTGAGCTGGAGGCTGCTGTTGGGAAGAGGTGCCTCCAGTGGACCATCGAAAGCCGAGATGGTCACGATGAATCCCGAGCTGAGGTTGGTACTGGGAGTACCAGATCCAGTTGTCTTCTATCAACGACTCCTGCTCAAAAAATGGATGGGTAAGGGCTGGCAAAGGCTGATCCGACTGGTAGACCGCCATCTGAGTGTCAAGAGATGGTGGTGACTGCTGGTAGTATTGGGGTTGCTGGAACGGCTCTGCCTAGATGTGGTGAACCTGGCGGTATGTGGCAAAAGGTTGGGTATAGCTGCTCCTTAGATCGGCTCGTGACTTGAGACAGGGCTGTGAAGCCGTCTGTGCCTCCTAGAGAAACATGATTTGAGTCTTCAGGTCACTCAACATCTGTTTTAACTGATCAATATGGTTCAGGCCCTGGTATGCTTCTTCTCAATGATCTCTATGTAGTCCAACTTCTCATTGATGATGCCCATATCAGCTGTTAAAAACTTAGTGAGTGTTGTTGTTGACGACGAAGTAGAGGGACCGGCATCGACACGTGCAATACTATGATAAGAGATGACGTGTGGGAGGAGATTTGCTAGAGTGTAGACTCGGGTCTGGGACATTATGGTGTAATTTTCGGTCATCTCCTCATATATGGCCCAGACCTGGTCCTTGTCCTTGGCAAAATAAGACCCTCCACACGAGGCGTTCAACAGCCCCTACAGCTCAAGTATCAGCCCACAGAAAAAGCTCTGAACAAGGTTGGGGTTGGATATCTCGTGATGTGGACACCAGTCAATGAGCTCTCTGAATCGATCCCAAGCCTCATGGAACTGCTCGTTTGGAATCATAGTAAAATTGTTGATCATAGCTCGCGCTACGTTTACAACGCCCCGCCCCTCCGGCTATCGAAACCGATAAGACGGGAGCGTCGGACCTACGGTCCAATTACGCCCATGATCTATGATACTCAGCAAACCATCTTATGCACATTAGATTGACATTTGAAATACAATTAACAATAGAAGAATAATATGAAATGGAAAATAAAATGCACATCCATTTTCATTGATAATGATCATCAAGTCCATGTCCATAGAATGAGACAAATCATATAATCTTAAATTTTGTAGAAAAAAGCTCTCCACATATCTCACTACAACATCTCTCAATAATAACATAAAAATAATGCGGAAGTAAATAAGTTACTCTAAGTAGAGCGCACCCTATTTGGTGCAAGTATGACGTAGAAGATCTGATCTCCTCAAAAGACCGCTACTGTGGCGGTTGCTGCTCAGGTACACCTGTTGGGTTCACACGAGGATAACGTTATGAGCAATTTCCCAGTAATGAGACAAACACTATAATGACTAATGTATGGGTAGAAAAGAATGTATACTCAACTTTATTTAATGGCATACGCATGTATTGTAAAAATTTAGAAAGAACACCAAGTCATTCTAATTCACAATCGATCACATTGATTTTTTTAAAAAAATAATCATTTAAGTACTACCACAATGATCTTGATATTTCGACAATTTGGTTAGAGTCCAAATTGTATAAAAAATCCGACATCTGATCATTTATCATTCCTGATATTATTTTAGCACACACAAGTACGTGACTCACAGGTCTCCGCTACGCGGGAACTTGTTTGTCATCTTGGATAAACCTCCAAGTATCTCTGTCCAACAAGAACATGAAAAGGTCTAAACCTCAAATTCTCCAACTTCAAACTATATGCCGGAAAACCTATCACAATAATAATACTCGAAGTAAAATTAGAAGCGGCCACATCAAATTTTAAAACGAGTCTTAATATCGTGTATAAGCGAGAAATCAAGAACGCCAACCGCGCCACCTGCCAACTCCGTCGAGCGACTCTGGATACTACCGAGCTGCTAGGTGCAACGTGTCATCCAACTCGTCCGTTGGGGTCGTGACCTTCAAGGTATCTACCCGGGGCCCAAGGTGCATGCCCAATCCCTTTAGCCACCTAACTACATCTATCCTTTCGTCGTTGAATCTCACTTATTAGACGACAGCCACTTTGATCAAGACAACTCTAGGGACATATTGAAAAATTTTTGGTTACATTGAGCACGCAATCTTTCTAAATTAATAATGAAACATCCATAACTCTACCACAAAGGTAACCATACTAACGTTATCCAATATAATATATACTTTCCATTGTAATCTACATTGCATCAAAAAAAGGTTTTATCATGGTATCTCCATAGCTTTCTTGACAATTATCTATGGATTAACATAGATGAATCGATACCATAATGAAGTTAAACTTGCAAACTTAGTAAAATATGCTCACGAAAATTTGTTTGATTCTCAACGGATTTTTATAAGATATGATTAGCTAATAAAGATGGCTAAATCAAGATATAAAAGCTAACAACACATAATGCAATGGTATCCGTTTTAATCAGTTTTTTTTGGAATCGTGGTGGTCTTCGATGAATAACCAAGCAGGTGAAATCTTAATGCTCATTAATGTAAATTTAGTATTATTAAGAATAAAAAATCTGATTAGTGTTCAAAACGTAATCTTCATTATAAATTAAAGTACAAGAAAACCAACGTTTTAAAAATATCCAAGAGAATATTACGATTTCCTTCTTTTCAAAAATGTACCCGATTTTTAATGCATTGGCATCAACAACTAAGGCCACGATTTGGTTTCTAATTCCTATATTACTCTGATAACAGAATCTGTATGTACATGGTAAATAAAAGCATCGGTTACCATTTCATAAATCACAGTGAAAGCGTTTTGACATTTGCTAGTAACTATCAACAACGTAAGAATAATTAGTTTCAACTTTCACTATTTTGAGATACATGAACATGAACGTTACCATAATTTCCCTGACTATTTAGATACAACATTCGTATGCTAACTATAATCTTATTCAAGAATTTTAAGTATAACTAGGAATAACAATATCAAATATCACCACCACGATCACAAAATTTAGCTATTGTTAAGGGGAGACCTAAAATATATGTGTGATTTGAACTTCTTCCTTGGCAATGAATCAGGGAAGATTTATATATGTCAATCACTCGTGGGTAGATATTAACCTTAAACAATTCCAGGAATTTACATATTCATTTACAGTTTTGATTGAGAGAACCGCTATAAACATGAACTAACAATAAGGAGGAATGGAATATCATTCCAATCTAATATTCATGGTGTAAAATATCAAAAAAAATTCCAAACACATGATCGAAAGTCATGGGGAACCAACAACAAGGAGGGATAGAACTTTGTTACTTGTATATGAAGCACATCACGAGATTAATCAAGGCTCCAAAATATAGTCAAGCATATGGGTACAAAAGTCGTATAAACACAACAGCAAGAGGAAGGTATAATATCGTTACCTCCGAGGATGTTCCCTCGGAATCTCCTCTCACACGGAAATTATATTTCAGTCTCTTGATTGTAGCGTGAATGCGTATACGGAGTTGACCTCGAGCTTTCCTATGTGATGGTGGTCGTGGATCTTTAATCGGAGCTCCTTCTCCAACGTCGATGGCGGCCCTCCGACGACTAAACTAGCCAAGGTGATGGTGCTCCAATGAGAGGAGAGGATGGTGGTGGCTAGGTCTTTTTGAAAGGGAATCCTATCATGTTCTATTTATAGAGGAAGAGATGAAAATTGGTGCAAATTTTGGATCTGGTGCGGATCCATATATGGGTCCCAACTATTTTACTTAAAACATCGATAACTTGAGTCACAAATGTCGGAATTGGGTGTTCTTGGGCTCGTTGGGAAGATCTCGACGAGATCTACATAATAGCGTGATTATTTGTATTTTTTGGATGTCAAAAATACTCCAAATTTTGGAAGAAAAAAATACAAGGGTTTCACATCATAAAAATCTTAAAGGAAGTCTCGTCCTCGAGAATTAGGATTTAACATATATGTTTCTAAATCTGACAGAGGTTCATGCATAAAAATCTTAAAGAGAACGAAACTCATAAAAATCTTAAAGAAGATTGAACTCGGGTTTTGTGATCATACTTTCAAAAAGATAAGGGTATTTCTGTCGCATATCTGCCTCAGGCACCCATGTGGCCTCCTCAACGTTCTGACTTTGCCACAATACCTTAATCAAAGGGATATCTTTCTGTCGCAACTTCTTGACTAATCGGTCTAAAATCCAAATGGGTGCCTCTGGAAAAGACAAATTTGGTTCAACCGCGAGGTCCTCATAGATAATCACATGTCGAGGGTCTCGAATATATTTTCAGAGGTTTGATACATGGAATACATCATGCACGCTTGCCAAGTGAGGGGGAAGTGCTACTCAGTATGCTACCTTCCCAATACGGTACAAAATCTCGAAAGGGCCAAAAAACCTTGGCGCTAGCTTGCCCTTAACACCAAATCTTTGAATACCCTTCCTTGGAGATACTCTCAAGAAGACAAAATCTCCGACTTCAAACTCGAGATCACAATGCCTCTGATCAGCATAGCTCTTCTGACGGCTTTGTGCAGTCAATAATTTCTTCCTACCCGTTTCCACGGCTCTTGTTGTGTCCTCGATTATCTGAATAGAATAAATACCCTTGTCGCCCACTTCCTGCCAACACAAGGGAGTGGTGCATCTCCGCCCATACAATGCCTCAAAAAGTGCCATGCCAATACTAGCATGGTAGCTGTTGTTATAACTAAACTCCACCAAAGGAAGGTGATCCTTCCAAGATCCTTGCCACTCAACGGCACAAGCTCAGAGTAGGTCCTCAAGAGTCTGAATTGTCCTGTCTGATTGTCCATATGTCTGTGGATGATATGCTGAACTAAGACACAGTTCAGTTTTTAGGGCCTTTATGAATTCTCCCCAATAATGTGACGTGAAACGAGAGTCTCTATATGATACTACCTCCTTGGGAATCCCATGCAAGTGAATAACATGCTGGATATATAATTGTTGGACATGCGAGCCCACGGCGAGCCATTATGCAATAAATGTTATTGCAATTCACTCCTTAATCTGAAATAAAGAGTAAATAATTTGCATAATAGGTCCCTTAGTACAAATAGGGTTATGTACCATGGCCATCTTAATGATCATACAGCTGTTGATTCAATTATTGAATCATAGAGGCTGGTGCTTAGATGAATATCTAATGAGTTAGATTGAGAACTCATCAAGCACCGTCAAATGATTATTAAGAGATGATCTCCAGCCTGAGTAGGAGATGGCAATCCTTTCTCAGTTAGGCTGATATCTGATCGACTTCTTGATGCAGGTCCTCTGCATAGGAATAGAGATTCGGAGGTGTCAGATTAGTTAGGTCAAAGAGTTGACTTAACGAGATCGAGATAACCAAAGTCCTATATCATATGCTGTCATGGTATAGGCACACATCCTCTGACTAGAGACAGATGTGTTACTATATGTATGAGTATGTACATTTGGCAGACCAATAGGTTGATGACCTAATCAAGGTCTATACACCGGCACGCTGGTGTGCATATAAGGGCATATGAGTAATACGATCTCTCAAAGGGATCATACAGGTTCACTACTGAACCGGAAGACATGAGCTCACTCATGAGATATTGGGAAGAATCAAATTCCGTGCGCACGGTCGTCTCGCTTTGGAAGCTTGACTGAATTTGTTGGTTTGATATATACTTTTGGAAAGTATATGATCAAGACCTAGGTATGATATATGCTTTTGGAAAGTATATGATCGATACTGACTTCCAATGATCAAATGAGAAACTTGCTGATAGAACCATGAAGTAGACAGTGCAAAGTTGATCTAATACTTCGGGTTTATTCAGAGTCTTCCAGTATGCAGGATGTACAGGTGTTAGGAATACCTGAGGGTGATGTGATCATAAACGGTTGTATAACCATGACGCTTCCATTCCTAGGGAGTGATGAAACGGGTCTGGATTTTAGTGACTCCTCTTAGTAGAGAAGTAATCTGATCTTAGTCCAAATGTTGGACATTGATCTGAATGTGATTCAGATTCAATGAGAAGATTAGATTTGCGGTCTTGATTTAATCAAGCATCTATGGGAGGCCCGAGATCTGGATTTGAGATGTGATCTCAATATCCATGTCACTATATATGGAACAATACAATCGCCCTGTCCTTATCTCCAAGTATTCGCGGAGAAAGCGCATTATCCTTGAAAGAGTTCATGGATAATTCTATTGTTGATATATGTATCCGAGCATTGAGAAAATGGATAATTAAATGTGATTTAATTATCATGAATAATATGAATTTGATTCATATTATAAGGAGAGTCGTCTTAGATAATTAAATGTGATTTGATTATCAAAGCTGTAAATAATGTGAATGTGATTCATATTATTTAAGCACAAGAGAATAATTTATCCAATATAATTAAATGTGATTTAATTATTATGGATAAGAATAATATAGTAATATCCAATTATTCATAATATATTATAAATGTGATTTATAATGTATTAGAGAGAGCTAATTATAATTTATATGTGTTGATTAATTATTATGTGTATTGGATACACAATGTGTAATTAATTGACAATGTAAATTATATGTTGTTTTGGGTTGTGAATATGATTCACAAATTTCCAATGTCAAGATTGCAATATTCTCAAATATAATTGTGAATTATTTTTGAAGAATAAAAACCCAACAAATAGTTGTTGGAAATAAGTAGAGAGAAAAATAAGGAGATATGCAATCTCATGGAATCCATGAGATTGCACTCCCCATTAGGTATAGAAGGGGCGGCACCCAATTCCCTTGGGGAATTGGTGGCCATCCCCTCTCCTTTATGGGGAAAGTATCTCCTTTGTATTTTTTCTCTCCTTATATGATTGATTTAATTTGGTATTAATATTTATTTGATTTATCAAATATATTTAATCAAAATTAAATCACAAGTTGTTGGTTTTTTACCAACAACAATCTTGACCATTGGATTGACATAAATCAATCTCATCCATTGATTTTTATGTCACATGGATTGAGATCCATGGATCCCAAAACCCTATAAATAGAGAGTCATTCTTGGCTCTCTCTTTACACATGCTATTGTAGCAAAACTCTCTCTCTCTCTCTTTCTTTCTAGAGGTCAGCCCTCTCTCTCTCCCTCTCATGGCCGTCCACCATGGATGCCATGGAGAGGTTCTCCATCGTCGCGGCATCGTCGTTATGCTGCCCGTTTTTCTGCTCGTGGATCTCCATCTTCTTCGGTGCTCCTCGCTCGTGAAGAAGACGTTGGATCTCGTGTGTCGAGATCAGGAGATCCGCCGCTTGGATCATCAACATGGATTGCGAGAAGCACGCGATTCATCCTCGCGCTCGCAAGCATCTCCTCCGTCGGATCGGACTTGAGACAGGAGGTCTCTTCGTTTAGAGACTTGATCGCAACCACGCTTCAAGAGGTAATCCTAATTACTTGTTTGTGGTTTAGACGAAACGATCCGAGAAGTGTTCTTGGATCATGTGGTTTCGTCGTATAAAATTTTTTAAATTCCGCTGCATCGAGCAACTAGTGCGACTAGTCGCTCCTCGTCGTATTCGATACGACGCTCATGCTTCCGTGATGCGCTTGAGGATCTAACCATATCCTTCAAGTGGTATCAGAGCCTTAGGTCGACGGTTTCGAATAGTGATTCGTTAACCGAGGACGACTTGGGTTCGTTAAGGTCGCGAAAGTTTCATCGCATTTGATTTCGCAGATCTGTTTAGTAAATAAATTCGGCACTGTTTAAATTGTTTAAACACGAATTTAATACTTGGATTATGTTCCCCATTAAATAAGGAAACCATAGGATCTGAGTTTGCGTAAATCGGATTTCGTATGCTCGAGATATGGTCGTTTTAATGAACATGTATGCACTGTTGCGGGAACTGTGATTCTGAACGTGATTAAAATGTTAATTACTGTTTAGACTTGCCTCGAAATGCGTGAAACATCACTTAGGTTCGGTCCTAAATCAAATTAGCAAACTTTAGAAATTGACTTTGCTTAATTTGGATTTAATATGATTGAGATATGCCAATTTTAGTAAGTAGGGGTCACTGCTGAAATTGCTTTCCTAATCAAGAACCATGTGATTGTCAATTAATGAAATTAATTGTTAATTTCGAGAAATAATTATGAAAAATATTTGTGAAATATTAGAGAATGATTATTTCCTTAATTGACTTGGCCCCAACCAATTAGTTGATTAGATTTGATCTAAACCATAATTGGAATTACAATCATCAAACTTCTTGCTTGAATAGGACTTGGGAATTTGCCTAGCAAATTTCCTTAAAATCAAAATTGTTTTGATTACTATATGGTATAATTTCGGTTGAAAAAACGATGATCATCTCAAGTACAAAATAATCAATTTGGCATTATCCTTTCCCGAGGCGGATATGGTGTCTAGTCGGGGATCGCTGGGTCAGCGGGTTGCAACGTATGTGGTCCGCCCCACTCCCGTCGGTACTGGCCATGACAGCGGGTAGGGCCGGGATAATGTCCGAGGGATTATGATGTATTTTTCTAATTATTAAAATACGAATTAATACGTACTTTGAGAATAATATCATATATATATTCAAGCATAAAATTAAGTTTGATTGATTAAATTGGATTGATAATTAATTTAATATGATTAAGTTAATTATATCCAATTAAGAATACTCTAATATGATTAGAGTTAATAATTCCCTTGGAAGAATTAATTATATGAATGTGATTCATAGTAATTAATTAAATTTGAATAAGAGGTGGAGGATCACATAAGTGACATCCATGGTCTCCCGTCAAGGCGAAGGGTTTCCGTCGCCAGGGATTGTATATAGGAGACGCCTGTATGAAGTGACAGCTCCTATATACAAGCGCATCTGGATCGGACTCTTTGCTTCTCGAAAGAGTAAGGCCGTATGCGTAGTGACCCCAATATCGGATCCTCATATTATTGGGGCGATATTGGATTGCGCATAGCGAGTTCTATTCCTGTTGACAGTTGGTTCAATTAACGACGGGTCAACATCACCTTAGGGGTGGTGGGCCCAGGTGTTAAAGACCGAATTGGGAAATGCAAGTTGGACTTGCAAGGCGGAATGTGTTCCCGCTTCTCTTTATTGAAGTTGCAGTTTCTCATATTATTGGGATGTAACAAAGATAAAGAGGAGATCCCAGATCTTGCTGAGATATAATGGTAAGTATATCTCTTACATTGAAAGTGATTAAGGGAATGAACTTTCATTGTTGACATGGCAAGACAACTTTGATATAAAAACTCCTAAATCAAAGTATAATATGTGTATATATATATATATATAAATATATACCCTTATGCAAATTACTTATTTCAGATAATCCTTCATTAAACCCACTCAATGTTATACTCATTAATAACCAGTAGAATATCATGGATTGGACCCTTGATCCAGATATTGTACTTGCGATTGCACACATAATATATGTGGTTGCAATGTGCAAGTTTCCTCGTAATAATGAGAAGTGATAATTAAATAAGACAATAGGACTAAAACCCTAGGGTTTGTATGTCTCTATAAGTCTTGATCTCATCGAATGTACTTTGGAAGTGACATGTCGATAATGATCGTAATTATCAAATAATCCTTATAAAATCAATAAAGATATTCTGACATACATATGTGCTCTTGACATTTAATCATGAATGACATGGTTCTCTGCATCATGTAGAATGGTAGCTCTATAAGAGATGATGTATTCAAATTGTTTGAATACCTACCTGAACCTATGTTTTAAGAGTTTAGATGGATGTAGTTGATGAGTGTCATCATTCTACTGCCTATACTCTAGTCAATTCATGAAGCTTCATAATATTCATATTGTATGAATTAGGTGAAGCATGTATAAATGTCGAAATGCTCTTACATTAAATTCTTTTGAATTTAATATAAGGGGTCCTTAGTCTTAAGCATTGGTTGTTTATAGATAAAGGGAGCGCAGTGGAAGCATGGGTTGGACCCAAGCAAGAAGTATAATCAAAGAGTTGACTGTACTTCTGTGACTTCCATATGACATCCAAAGAGTTGGATAAATGCCAATACTGCATAAAATTGATGTGTTGATAGTATGACTATCAAATCTATCTAGAATCTTTAGAGAAGGAATCAGATAGTACATCAGATTAATCTACATATAATCATTGAAATTGACTTACTTATTTGATAAGATAGAGTCTAATAATTGTATCTCAATCTTCTAATAACACTTGCAATTGGTTGCATATGTATTAGAATATTAGAAATTTGATCTTAAGGTTTATTGATCATACATGTTGAAAGTGATGCAAGTGTTGCAACAGTTTCTATGAGATCAATAGACTTCATATTTTCAGTGGGAGTCCTTAGTCTTAGAGAATGTCTCTATGACCTAGATATTAGAATACACTCATTGTTTATTTCTAATTGTTGGATATAAACATGAATTCTGTAATAAATCTATCATAAAGAGTTATGATGGAAATATTTCAGATAGCAATCTAAAATCTAGTGGACTCTATTAAATTAGAAAATTATTGAATGATTCATTAAGAGTTCTAATACTGAAAATTAAACCTTTAAAGATCAATAGGAGGATAAAGATCATTTGATAATGATCTGACATCAAATTTTGGACATATGTCTGTTGATGAAATCAATGGACTGGTAAGACATGAAACTTTAGATTGTCTAAAGATTCAAATCTCACATACTTGTGAATATTGTATTCAAAGTAAAATGTCCAATACACCCTTCCTTGGGAAAGGTGTAAGATTAAGGTATTCAAGACTTCATACATATTAATGTATGTGAATCATCTATATCAGAATAAACATTATGGATATGTGATATCTATTAGTGATTATTTGATATGAGATTTCTTTTCTTCACTTAGAAAACTTTGAAATGTTCAAAGATTTCACAATTTTGGTTTAGAACCAAAGTTTGAAGGAAGATAAAATGAATTTGATCTAACTAAGGTAGCATGTACCTATTAGATGAATTCAAGGAATACCTTATGGAGATGTGAATATCATTCCTATCTCAATCCTCCTAATGAACCTTAACTCAAAGGAGTTGTAGGGAGATACAATTGATCGTGTGTGACATGATTTAATCAATGATTAATCCTAGCATAATTATCTCTTAAGTTTCCAAGATATATATGTAGTAGAGACTACATTATATACTTAATAAGGTTCCATGCATGTAAGCTGGAATCTAGCACTAGAGAGTGCTACTTCATTAGGAAAATAAAGGATGGTATTAGATACCTACTTTATGACCTTGAGATTCTTAAAAGATCTCATCTTTGAGAATATGATTCTTATAGGATGACTCTCTTGAGAATCAAGATGAAAATGAAGTAAAGGAACTCATTTAATCATGAAAAGATAATGAGGCTCCTGAAATCGGAAACTAAAATAGATAATTAAAGATGAAACATTAACACCTCTTCAAATAAGTTTGAGGATGGATTCCATGTGTCAGTTAAATCTGAAAATGATCGGACTTCATGTGATGAAGCTCCTGAGGATCATAACATGGAAAGATGGATGTTAGCAATAAAAGTCTAATGTAGACTTCATATACAAGTGTTGTATATGGACCCTCGAGGATCCACCTATATGGGTCAGACCCATTAAGGTGTAAATGGATCTTCAAGAGAAAGAGGGAACCTGATGAGAAGGTAGAGACCTTCAAAGCACGGTTCGTAGCCATGAGCTACACACCGAAGAGAAGACATCGCTTACGATGAGACTTACTCTCCAGTGACCTTGCTTTAACTCATCAGAATATTGCTAACTATAGCTACACAACTTGACTATGACATCTTCATGATGTGAGTCAAGATTGCATTCCTCTATGAATACCTATATTCATATGAAGTAGCCCCAGGGCTTCATGGTTGAGGAAAGCAAGGTGTGCTAGCTGAAGAACTCCATCTTTGGACTCCAATAAGTTTCTTGTAGTTGGAACATAAGATTTGATGAAATTATAAATGTTATGATTTCAGATAAAGTCTTGATGAACCAAGTGAAGCTTAGTGGGAGTACCATTGTCTTCATCGTGCTAAATGTAGATATTATTCTAATCATTTAGAATGATATAAGAATAATAATAAGTGTTTTATATATAATTTGATTGTTCCATACCTTGAGATACGATTTCGAGGATACCTCTTAGATCTTAATTCTGAAGTCATTCAGAAGCAAAGAGAAGAGGGTATTGGGACTGTCACATTAGTAGTACACCTTGGACTTATTCCATTTTCTGGACAATTCCAAGAAAGGCTTCCTTCCCTTAAGATGTGGTAGTGACCTGTCTAGAGGGATAGCACCTCAAATAGTTGAGGAAGTGAATGCTAGAACTGCTTGCACTTGTGCATCAGTTATGAGAAGCTGAATGTATGCTAGATGTGTACAATAACCAGATGTCTACCATGCAGTGGGAGTAGTAAACTGTTACTAATCCTACTATGGGAATAAAACACTTGATTGCAGTAATAATTATATCTTCAAAGATGATAAAACTTGGAGATAGTGATCTCAAAGTCTTATCTTCAAAAGTTTAAGATCTTGTAGATAGTGATCTATAAGGGTCTTGACTGCAGAAACCTTAGGAGATAGAGATCTCCAAGAATGAAGGTATTCTAAAAGGATTATGGGAATACTGGTTATGATAATTAATAATGTGTAGTGTCAATGACACTATAACTGACAAAATTGAGTATTGGTTGCATAGGATGCAACATTCGCATTGGATGCAAGCACTGTTACTAGGAGATATGCAAGTGCCGTAAAAGGACTTGGCGTAGTCTCTTGGGAACGGAGTGACTGATCAGCTTACCTAGCTATTTTCTAAATAGCCTATGATTGTCACATGAGTGTGGGTTTAAATGATTAGCCCATTAATGGCTCTTTGGGCTAGTGGGAGATTGTTGGACATGCGAGCCCACGGCGAGCCATTATGCAATAAATGTTATTGCAATTCACTCCTTAATCTGAAATAAAGAGTAAATAATTTGCATAATAGGTCCCTTAGTACAAATAGGGTTATGTACCATGGCCATCTTAATGATCATACAGCTGTTGATTCAATTATTGAATCATAGAGGCTGGTGCTTAGATGAATATCTAATGAGTTAGATTGAGAACTCATCAAGCACCGTCAAATGATTATTAAGAGATGATCTCCAGCCTGAGTAGGAGATGGCAATCCTTTCTCAGTTAGGCTGATATCTGATCGACTTCTTGATGCAGGTCCTCTGCATAGGAATAGAGATTCGGAGGTGTCAGATTAGTTAGGTCAAAGAGTTGACTTAACGAGATCGAGATAACCAAAGTCCTATATCATATGCTGTCATGGTATAGGCACACATCCTCTGACTAGAGACAGATGTGTTACTATATGTATGAGTATGTACATTTGGCAGACCAATAGGTTGATGACCTAATCAAGGTCTATACACCGGCACGCTGGTGTGCATATAAGGGCATATGAGTAATACGATCTCTCAAAGGGATCATACAGGTTCACTACTGAACCGGAAGACATGAGCTCACTCATGAGATATTGGGAAGAATCAAATTCCGTGCGCACGGTCGTCTCGCTTTGGAAGCTTGACTGAATTTGTTGGTTTGATATATACTTTTGGAAAGTATATGATCAAGACCTAGGTATGATATATGCTTTTGGAAAGTATATGATCGATACTGACTTCCAATGATCAAATGAGAAACTTGCTGATAGAACCATGAAGTAGACAGTGCAAAGTTGATCTAATACTTCGGGTTTATTCAGAGTCTTCCAGTATGCAGGATGTACAGGTGTTAGGAATACCTGAGGGTGATGTGATCATAAACGGTTGTATAACCATGACGCTTCCATTCCTAGGGAGTGATGAAACGGGTCTGGATTTTAGTGACTCCTCTCAGTAGAGAAGTAATCTGATCTTAGTCCAAATGTTGGACATTGATCTGAATGTGATTCAGATTCAATGAGAAGATTAGATTTGCGGTCTTGATTTAATCAAGCATCTATGGGAGGCCCGAGATCTGGATTTGAGATGTGATCTCAATATCCATGTCACTATACATGGAACAATACAATCGTCCTGTCCTTATCTCCAAGTATTCGCGGAGAAAGCGCATTATCCTTGAAAGAGTTCATGGATAATTCTATTGTTGATATATGTATCCGAGCATTGAGAAAATGGATAATTAAATGTGATTTAATTATCATGAATAATATGAATTTGATTCATATTATAAGGAGAGTCGTCTTAGATAATTAAATGTGATTTGATTATCAAAGCTGTAAATAATGTGAATGTGATTCATATTATTTAAGCACAAGAGAATAATTTATCCAATATAATTAAATGTGATTTAATTATTATGGATAAGAATAATATAGTAATATCCAATTATTCATAATATATTATAAATGTGATTTATAATGTATTAGAGAGAGCTAATTATAATTTATATGTGTTGATTAATTATTATGTGTATTGGATACACAATGTGTAATTAATTGACAATGTAAATTATATGTTGTTTTGGGTTGTGAATATGATTCACAAATTTCCAATGTCAAGATTGCAATATTCTCAAATATAATTGTGAATTATTTTTGAAGAATAAAAACCCAACAAATAGTTGTTGGAAATAAGTAGAGAGAAAAATAAGGAGATATGCAATCTCATGGAATCCATGAGATTGCACTCCCCATTAGGTATAGAAGGGGCGGCACCCAATTCCCTTGGGGAATTGGTGGCCATCCCCTCTCCTTTATGGGGAAAGTATCTCCTTTGTATTTTTTCTCTCCTTATATGATTGATTTAATTTGGTATTAATATTTATTTGATTTATCAAATATATTTAATCAAAATTAAATCACAAGTTGTTGGTTTTTTACCAACAACAATCTTGACCATTGGATTGACATAAATCAATCTCATCCATTGATTTTTATGTCACATGGATTGAGATCCATGGATCCCAAAACCCTATAAATAGAGAGTCATTCTTGGCTCTCTCTTTACACATGCTATTGTAGCAAAACTCTCTCTCTCTCTCTTTCTTTCTAGAGGTCAGCTCTCTCTCTCTCTCCCTCTCATGGCCGTCCACCATGGATGCCATGGAGAGGTTCTCCATCGTCGCGGCATCGTCGTTATGCTGCCCGTTTTTCTGCTCGTGGATCTCCATCTTCTTCGGTGCGCCTCGCTCGTGAAGAAGACGTTGGATCTCGTGTGTCGAGATCAGGAGATCCGCCGCTTGGATCATCAACATGGATTGCGAGAAGCACGCGATTCATCCCCGCGCTCGCAAGCATCTCCTCCGTCGGATCGGACTTGAGACAGGAGGTCTCTTCGTTTAGAGACTTGATCGCAACCACGCTTCAAGAGGTAATCCTAATTACTTGTTTGTGGTTTAGACGAAACGATCCGAGAAGTGTTCTTGGATCATGTGGTTTCGTCGTATAAAATTTTTTAAATTCCGCTGCATCGAGCAACTAGTGCGACTAGTCGCTCCTCGTCGTATTCGATACGACGCTCATGCTTCCGTGATGCGCTTGAGGATCTAACCATATCCTTCAATAATTTGGCCAGATCTACCGGAGTGCAAGTCTTGTTCACTGGGATGAAATGTGCAGACTTGGTCGGTCGATCTACAATAACTCAAATAGCATCATATCCACCTACTGTACGAGGTAAGGATGTCACGAAGTCCATAGAGATACTCTCTCATTTCCACAACGGAATAGGAAGTGACTGTAACATGCTAGGAGGACGCTTGTGCTCTGCCTTCACCAATTGGTACGTAAGGCCACGACTAACATGTTCTGCAACATCTCTCTTCATCCCTTCCCACCAAAAGTGCTGACGGAGGTCTCTATACATCTTGGTGCTTACGGATGGATAGATAATCTAGAACAGTGAGCCTCATCTAGGATATCTCTCCTCAACTCATTATCATCAGGAACACAAACACAGTCTCCCTTCCATAATATGGACTCACAAACTCTGAATACTTCAAACTCCTCCTTTAGATATCGGTGGAACAAGTCTTGTCATTTCTGATCTGTCTGCTGATCATGTACAATTCTGTCCCATAGTCCACTATACTTGGCAGGTACAGTTACGGCATCTGTAGTACTATCAAATGGGTGCCACTCACTGAGCGTTATGAGCATATCCCAAGTCTATAGCCATGCTGCAGTGCCCTCGGTATGTGCTCTCCTACTCAAAGCATCTGTTACTACATTTCCCTTACTCGGATGGTAAGAGATCGTACAGTAGTAATCTTTCAACAGTTCCATCCATCATCTTTGCCTCATATTCAACTCCCGCTGGTTAAAGATATAAATGTCACACGTGACCCCATATAAGTAGTGGCGCTATATCTTCAGTGCGAAGACTATATCCGCCAACTCCAAGTCATGAGTAGGGAAGTTCCTTTCATGGTTCTTTAGTTGTCGTGATGCATATGCCACGACCTGACCACGTTGCATCAACACCGCTCCTAAACCCTCCTTTGATGCATCAGTATACACTGTAATGTCTAAGGTGCCTGAAGGAAGGGTGAGAATCGAATCACTGGTCAGTCTCACTTTCACCGTACGAAAGCTCAGCTCACATTTATCGCTCCAAATGAAAAGGACATCTTTCTGTGTCAGACGAGTAAGTGGTAGAGCTAGCTACGAGAAGCCTCTAAAAAAATGTCTGTAGTAGTCGACAAGGTCTAAGAAACTGTGTATCTCGGTAATTGTCTTGGGCTGCTCCCAAGACATTACTAACTCTATCTTGGCTGGATCAACTGCCACACCTGTTCCTGAAATTACATGATCGAGGAAATCTACTTTGGTAAGCCAAAATTCACATTTATTGTATTTTGCATACAACTTGTGTTCTTTGAGTGTCTCAAGAATAGTATGAAGGTGCTGCTCATGCTCATTATGTGAGTAGATCAAGATATCATCAATGGACATTACCACAAAATGATCTAAGTATGGATGGAAAATTCTGTTCATCATGTCCATGAACGCGGCATGTGCGTTCGTGAGTCTAAAAGGCATGACCACAAACTCGTAGTGGCCGTATCTGGTGGAAAAAGTAGATTTAAGTACATCGGTGTCCTTAATTCTCAATTGATGATAACCCGATCGTAGGTCAATCTTCGAGAATACCACTGCACCCTGCAACTGATCAAAAAGGTCATTTATTCGTGGAAGTGGATAACAATCCTTTACTGTGCTTTTATTAAATTGCTTGTAGCCGATGCACAATCGCATAGACCCATCCTTCTTCTTTACGAAGAGACCGGCGCTCCCCAAGGTGATGTACTAGGACGAATATATCCCTTTTCTAATAACTCCTGCAGTTGTACTTTGAGCTCCCTGAGTTCAGCTGGTGCCATTCAGTATGGAGGGATGGAGATGGGTTGTGTATCAGGTATCAAGGTGATCTCGAACTCGATCTCCCTCCTTGGTGGCAATCCAGGTAACTCCTCTGGAAATACATCAGGAAAATTCCGCACAACTCTAACATTTTCAATCATGCGATCCATGACAGGTAACTCCACAACATAGGCGAGAAAACCTATGCAACCCTGATCGAGTAAGTGTTGGGTCTTCAATGTTGATACATATAAGACATCACTATCTGGGTTACGTCCATCAAACTGAAAGGTAGGTTTGCCTGGGAGATAGAACACTACTATCTTCTCGAAGCAATCAAGACATGCGTGATGTTGCTCGAGCCAATCCATACGTAGGATGACATCAAAATCTTCTAACTGAATGAGTGAAAGATATGCGGGCATTAGGTGCCCGCCATTCTGCACTGCTACATCCTCCACTGCTTGTTGCATGATGAATAATTGGCCCCCTAGGCCCTTGATGTAATAAGGAGATGAAACACGGATTAGTTCTTTATCTAACTTGGATACTAGTCGATGTGCTAGAAAAGAGTGCGTAGCTCTCGAATCAAGTAAGGCATGTAAGGATATACCATGCACTGAAATCATACTTCGCACTACAGATCCTGAGGCGTGGGCCTATTCCTGCATGATTGCATTCAGCTGTCCCTGAGGCTGTGTTGGGGCATTAGAACCTGCAACACTAAAGGTTGGTCGTGGTAGAGGACATTGAACGCCTCGACCTCCACGATGGGAGACTGATCCATGTGACTGTGCAGAAGAGAAAGTTGGTCGTACACTTGGTCGTTGGCCACCTGAGCTGCTGGCAAGTAAGGGGCACTTGGCTTTGAAATGGCCTGGCTGCTAGCAGTGGAAATACCTATGATCTCCTGACTGAGAAAAGGATCCTCTTAAGACAAGGCTAGCACCTCCCATCTTGCGATTCTGGGAGTGTGTAGAACAACGGAAGGAAGTAGTATCGCGACTCGCCGGGCCTTATCCCAAAGTAGGTGTAGGAGCAAACCTGCTTATGGTAGGAGTGTTCGCCACTAGGTGGAAATGACGCTCTCTGTGAGCTCTATAGAAATCTCGGAGAGTAGATCTCACTGACTGATGTGGTTGGAAATGTGATGGACTCCCCTGAAGCCGACTATGAGTTGCCTCCATCTTGGTAGCTTTAGCAGCTACATCCTTGATTGAAGTGAAATCCAATGCAGATAGTTGGTGTTGTACACCGTCACGCAGTCCTTGAACAAACTTCTGTAAATTCTCCTCAGGAAAAGCAGTAGTCGCTGGTGAGTGACGGGAGAGTTCACTGTAGCGAATGAGGTATTCTTGAGTTGTCATTGACCCCTGCTTCAGCTCAGCAAACAACCTCCTCTGATCCTCAACCCAATGGTCAGGATAGAACTGGCTACGAAACTCGTCAAGAATTATTTCCCATGTTATGGGATCCTCCAGATGTTCCTTGGTGGCGTACCACCAACGTTCAGCGTAACCTATTAGTGAAAATTCCACGAATGTAAGCCAAGACCCTTCAGGAGCATGGATCATCCGTACGACCACGTGATCCATCCATAATTCAGCCTCATCTGGTGTGCATGTGCCGAAGAATTAGGGCACCTTAGACCTCTAGTAGGCTACATAAGTCGTCTGATATTTCTGCAATGTCTATAAATTCTCTGACCATTCAGGGTCCAAAGACACCGAAGGATGAACACTGCCATCTTCCTCACGAGAAGGTTGATAAGAGGAATATTCCTGTTGAAGGAGCCTCCGTTCCAATGCCTCCTGACGCTGCTGTATACCCTGCACGGCTTGAACTAGTAAGGCCAGTTGCTGTGCAATATCAGGATCAACACGAGACGGAATGATTCCCAACGAGAATCATTATATTAGAGATTTTTTCATGATTAGAGATACAATGGACACATTGATATGACTTGAATTATTCTCCTTAAATTAATGTCAAAGTCAGAAGACTTTATCTTTGTATTTATATTCCAAATCTCGTTGATAATCTAATATACAAAAGAGAGAATGGAGTATCGGGCTGAGTATCGGGCTCTTATACCATCTATAACGCCCCACCACTTTGGCTATCGAAACCGATAAGACAGAAGCGTCGAACCTATGGTCCAATTACGCCCATGATCTATGATACTCATCAAACCATCTTATGTACATTAGATTAACATTTGAAATACAAATAACAATAGGAGAATAATATGAAATCGAAAATAAAATGCACATCCATTTTCATTGATAATGATCATCAAGTCCATGTCCATAGAATGAGACACATCATATAATCTTAAATTTTGTAGAAAATGCTCTCCACATATCTCACTACAATGTCTCTCAATAATAACATAAAAATAATGCAGAAGTAAATAAGTTACTCTAAGTAGAGTGCGCCCTGTTTCGTGCAAGTATGACGTAGAAGGTCTGATCTTCTCAAAAGACCGCTACTGTGGCGGATACTACTCAAGTACACCTGTTGGATTCACACGAGGGTAACGTTATGAGCAATTGCCCAGTAATGAGATAAACACTACAATGACTAATGTAGGGGTAGAAAAGAATGTATACTCAACTTTATTTAATGGCATATACATGTATTGTAAAAGTTTAGAAAGAACACCAAGTCATTCTAATTCACAATCGATCACATTGATTTTTTTAGAAAATAATCATTTAAGTACTACCACAATGATCTTGATATTTCGACAATTTGGTTAGAGTCCAAATGGTATAAAAAAATCCGACATCTGGTCATTTATCATTTCTGGTATTATTTTAGCACACGCAAGTATGCGACTCGCAGGCCTCCGCTATGCCGGAACTTGTTTGTCATCTTGGATAAACCTCCAAGTATCTCTGTCCAACAAGAACATGAAAAGGTCTAAACCTCACATTCTCCAACTTCAAACCATATCCCAGAACACATCTCGCAATAATAATACTTGAAGTAAAATTAGATGCGGCCACATCAAATTTTAAACCGAGTCTTAATATCGTGTATAAGTGTGAAATCAAGAACGCCAACCGCTCCACCTGCCAACTTCGTCGAGCGACTTCGGATACTACCGAGCTGCTAGGTGCAACGCATCATCCAACTCGTCCATTGGGGTCGTGACCTTCAAGGTATCTACTCGGGGCCCAAGGTGCATGCCCAATCCCTTGAGCCACCTAACTACATCTATCCTCTCGTCGTTGAATCTCACTTATTAGACGACAACCACTTTGATCAAGACAACTCTAGCGACATATTGAAAAAATTTTGTTTACATTGAGCACGCAATTTTTTTCTAAATTAATAATGAAACATCCATAACTCTACCACAAAGGTATCCATACTAATGTTATCCAATATAATATATACTTTCCATTGTAATTTTCATTGCATCAAAAAAAAGTTTTATCATGGTATCTCCATAGCTATCTTGAAAATTATGTATGGATTAACATAGATGAATCGATACCATAATGAAGTTAAACTTGCGAACTTAGTAAAATATGCTCACAAAAATTTGCTTGATTCTCAACGGATTTTTATAAGATATAATTAGCTAATAAAGATGGCTAATCCAAGATATAAAAGCTACCAACACATAATGCAATGGTATCTGTTTTAATCAGATTTTTATAATCGTCGTGGTCTTCGATGAATAACCAAACAGGAGTAATCTTAATGCTCATTAATGTTCATTTAGTATTATTAAGAATAAAAAAAATCTGATCAGTGTTCAAAACGTAATCTTCATTACAAATTAAAGTAGAAGAACCAACATTTTAAAAATATCTAGGAGAATATTACGATTTCCTTCTTTTCGAAAATGTACCCAATTTTTAATGAATTGGCATCAGCAGGCCACGATTTGGTTTCTAATTCCTATATTATTCTGATAACAGAATCTGTATGTACATGGTAAATAAAAGCATCGGTTACCATTTCATAAATCACAGTGAAAGCATTTTGACATTCGCTAGTAACTATCTACAACGTAAGAATAATTAGTTTCAACTTTCACTATTTTGAGATACATGAACATGAACGTTACCTTTCCCGGACTATTTAGATACAATATTTGTATGCTAACTATAATCTTATTCAAGAATTTTAAGTATAACAAGGAATAACAATATCACATATCACCGCCACGATCACAAAATTTAGCTATTGTTAAGGGGAGACCTAAAATATATGTGTGATTTGAACTTCTTCCTTGGCAATGAATCAGGGAAGATTTATATATGTCAATCACTCGTGGGTTGATATTAACCTTAAACAATTCCAGGAATTTACATATTCATTTACAGGTTTGATTGAGAGAACCGCTATAAACATGAACTAACAATAAGGAGGAATGGAATATCATTCCAATCTAATATTCATGGTGTAAAGATATCAAAAAAATTCCAAAGACATGATCGAAAGTCGTGGGGAACCAACAACAAGGAGGGACAGAACTTAGTTACTTGTATATGAAGTACATCACGAGATTAATCAAGGCTCCAAAACATGGTCAAGCATATGGGTACAAAAGTCGTATAAACACAACAACAAGAGGAAGGTATAATATCATTACCTCCGAGGATGTTCCCTCGGGATATCCTCTCATACGAAAATGATATTTCTATCTCTCGATTGTAGCGTGAATGCGTGTACGAAGGTGACCTCGAGCTTTCCTACGTGATGGTGGTCGCAGATCTTCAATCGGAACTCCTTCTCCGACGTCGACGGCGGCCCTCCGACGACTAAACAAGCCATGGTGATGGTGCTCCAATGAGAGGGGAGGATGGTGGTGGCTAGGGCTTTTTCAAAGGGCATCCTATCATGTTCTCTTTATAGAGGAAGAGGTGAAAATAGGTGCAAATTTCGGATCTAGTTCGGGTCCATATATGGGTCCCAACGATTTTACTTAAAACATCGATAACTTGAGTCAAAAATGTCAGAATTGGGTGTTCTTGGGCTCATTGGGAAGATCTCGACGAGATCTTCGTAATGGCGTGATTATTTGAATTTTTTGGATGTCAAAAATACTCCAGATTTTTGAAGAAAAAATTACATGGTTTCACAACGTTGGTCCGACCGAGTAGATAGTACTTGATCAAGTACTCGGTCTAGAGCTGCTCCCATGTGGTAACATACCTCCCCAAATGCTTCAGCCAGTAGGCTGCTCTGCCGATTAGGGAAAACATGAAGACAATCATCTTGATAGTGTCCTCATCCACAAATCTGTCGTGGACGGTGCTGCAGATCATCTCGAACTCCTGCAGATGGAGGTGCGGCTCCTCGGTAGCTAGCCCATGGAACTTGGGAAAAAGCTGGATGGTCTGAAGGTGAAGCTCTAAGTCACCAAGAATCTCTGGTAGCTGGATCCAATGGTGGGTGAGAGTTGCACCAATATTGTGCAACTAACTCATCGTGTGTGGTGGCCTCGCTGGATCCTGCTACTCCTCCTGATGTTTGTCTCCTCCTCCAGCTGCTAGTATCTCTCCACCAGCTGGTCTCTGCAGCGTTGCTCTGCCAGCGTGCACCTGCGTCAGTTCCCTCCTCACCTCAGCCATGAAAGCTCCTTGATCCCTAACCTATCATTGCATGGTCTCTAAGGAAGCAAGCAGTGTGTTGTTGATGGCAACATGGTCCAAAACATAGGAAGAAGTCTGCAACTGCTCATCAGTGCGGTTCTCGCTACTAGCCATCTCTTAGGTCTCTACAAAGGCAAAAGACCCCACTCAGGTGTCGTCAAGTGAACAAATAACTGTGTTGGCCTCTTATATAACACCTTAGGAATGGAAGAAGGTGGTCAAGGGGGAATAGAGTGGTAGCGAACTCAGGTTCAGAGAGCGGGTTTGGGCTCTCTGAAGCTGTCCTAGATGAATGGAGAGGAGTGCTCGAAAGCGATGCTACCAAAGGCAGCCTAAGGGACCTCCTTCCCATCATCTTGATCCAGGGATTTATGAGGATTGGATCTGAAATGCAAACAAGATAATAAATCAAACCTCTTTTTCACCTACTAAATACTCGAGCTGATGACCGTGAAAGATTGGTCATTCTTGTCCATTTTTATTAAGGTGACAAATCAATCTATCAGAGTGATTAAGCGAGCTGTTGGGAACCCAATGCTCCCAGGAGACTGGTTCGAATCTCGCAAGTAGTTTTTCTTAGCCAGTATGTGTGCAGATCGTTTACCGGCTACTTGATCTACCCAATATGCTAAGGAATTCCCAGATCGATTACGGGCTACCCGGTGAAATCCTCACTGGAGAACAACTAGCTACAAGACCAGTAGTCTGAAGAGAGTTCGGTTGTGGCTCTACCTAGTGTGCAGGTGATGAATCTATGATTCATCACTCTAAAAGTTGAAAATAGAGCTTTGTTCCCGAGTAATTAGATGCATATTTCCACTTATATTGCATAATTAGCATTCAGGCATGCATAATTAATATCTGCATTTTAGCATTAATATTTGCATTAAATAAGGAGCCAAATTCACTTGTAAATATTCACATGTATATTAGCTAAATTACCCTATATGTATATATTTTATACTCACTCCAAAAAACCAATAAAACCAACTCTATACTATATATATTACTGACTAATAATACAAGGAAAATACCAAAAAAATTTAACTTGTAAAATTGGCCTGAAATTGCATTGTTCCTTTCCTTTATTGCATAAAAATTTATAAAAGGACCAAAAATATACTTTTGAAAATCAGACCTCGAATTAACTGAAAATTGACCTAAGGAGAAAGCTGCCTCCCCATGTTCGACCTTGGGCTTGCCCAAGTAAAATATAAATATGTCGCTCGCATTTAATTGAATATTAATTCAACTGGTATTTTTGACGAAGCATTGATTACCCGACTGCAACGAATCTAACTATTAATTTGGCCATTAATTTGATTGAATTAAAAGGGTAGTTTGACGCTCGTCAGCAGGTCACTCTCTCACTACATATAAATCAACCAATGAGGGGGTGACTCTCCCCAAAATAAAGATTTATTTTAGGGTCAAGTTTGCATTAGTAGTCCCAGTTTTATTTTATTTTCACTTTTTATGTATTTTTTGAAATAAAAACAATGCCTAACGAATTTTCTAATCTCCTTGATTTTTTGAATCCAATAAAATAGGGGGAGGAAGTCGGAAAAGCTGATGCACGATCAAATATAATGATGCACGCAAAGATAGAAATGCGTACCTGACTCAAGCACTCTACATGCAGGGTGATCCGCGCATAAAATAAAGATTGAAAATAAAGTATCTATATGATTCATGAGGAAATCGTCCTTAGATGAACAACTTCTATTAATCGTGAAGAACAGTAGGCAACTATTGGGAAGAGACCGGAGTCCGATCTTCGATGCCAATCGGTGCCCACCACAATGGGTCCTGCCAGTACACGGTCTCTCTCGGCACGTGGTCTCTAATCCCAATGAGTTAGCTTTTTCTAATTTATTTTAGCTAAGTCGAATTACGATCTATAGGAACAGATAAGCAATTAGGTGTGGGGACCTTAGCTAATTACGTCACATTCAATAGAAAATTTTAAGTCTAGGGGCTAAAGCCTCATAATCAAAATGAAATAAAGGCGAGAAAAACAAAACCACAAAAAACTGTGGTGAGGTCTCCCGAGTACACCGGTACTCGACGAAACAAACCACAAAGTCTAAGTTTCCAAAGAGTGCCCAGTCTACAATTATTACAAAATGAAAGTTTTGCAAAAATAAACCTAATCTATTTAATATAACTTCTCTCTCTCTCTTTCTCTCTCTCTTTCTACTCCTCCTCGGATGTGAGCTCCTCCAACAGAAAGCCAAAGCATCCCTCGGGCGGTTCCTCGCACAAATAGTGAAACAAACAGATGTGAGAAGGGAGTTATACCAAATAGATACAAAAATGAACAAAACTAAAAAATGACTACTAAGACGTGCTCCCCGACAAAGGCGCCATTCTGATGACTCATAATTACGATCGACTAAGGTGGAAAAGTGAAATGTCATTGTCCTCAATCAATCGATTCGGTCACAAGAAAAATAAACCACTAAGTAAGATATAGAAATCGAAGGATGTAAGCGGTTCGCTATTTTTACTTGGAATAGCCACCAGGGTCGAACACAAGGAGCATGAGAGAAATACGAAGTAGTCAAAATTCAAAGAAATAAAATATTTTTAGTTGTTTTTTATTTTGAAAATTTTTAAAAAGAAAACAAATCAACAAAAATAAAGCAACACACACAACACTCTTTTTAGAATTTTTTTAAATAGCCAAAAATACTTAGAAAATAAAACTAAAAATATTTTTGGGTTTTCTAGTTTCTAAAGTGTTATTTTAATTTTTATGAAATTTTCAATGTTTTTATGATTTTATAAAATCTAACAAGGTTCATAGCTCAAAATAGTGCACATGTAGGACCAAATTGCAAATTAAAAATGTTTAAAATTCCACAAGGTCCCGATTAACAATTTTATGAGAAAATATAAATGGAAACCTACAAATAGAAAATGAAATTGCAAATTTTGGATTTTTTCCTATAATTTTATATGATTTTTTTTATAAGTTTTTTGTTGTTTTGTGATTTTTAGGGTTTTTATAATGAATTTTCAAACAAAATTAAAACTGGAATTAAAGCACAACAAAAGGCAAACACAAGGATTTTTATGGAATTTTTAAACCATTTTTCGAATTTTTATAATTTTTATAAGGCAAACAGGATTATTTTTAGTGATTTTTGAATTTTGAAAAATAGAATATGCAATCAAATCAATCCACGAAAATTACAATAAAAACTACACACTAGCACGAGCTAATAGTAATTTTTAGGTAATTTTAGAATTAGTTTATTATTTATTAAGTCCAATAAAAAGCATGTAATTAATCATAGTTCACAGGGACCAAATCGCAAATATTTTAAGTTTACGAACAACATAAGATAAAATCCCAGGGTCTGATTTGCAAAAAGTCCAATCAATCACACGTACAGTAAGTGGTTCAGGTTCATAGGGCTATAGATGCAATTTCTAGAAACTTAACATTCTTCCATTAATAAAATAAAAGTTCAAAGTAGGAAACGCAAATAACCCAAAATACATGTGAGCATACACGTACTTCAAACTCGGAGGTAATACACATTTTATATAATGGACTAAATATAAAAACAGAAACAAGCGAGGGCATGAGGGGAAAGATACCCTCGGTAGAGCCACATGTCGTGCACAGAGGAAGGCGATGGTATACGGCTCTGATTGACTACTTCTGCAGGATTTGACGGTGCAGGAAATGTCAAGGATGTATGGGGTAGATGCGTCAGAGGCTCAAATCTAACGGCCCAAAAGTTGCACGGTCGAGTAGCTCGGATGAGATCTGGCAGAGGAGGGCTAATCCAACGGCTGAGAGGGGGTCTGCAAGAACACTTTCCCGATGTACTTCAATCGAGCATCAGAGAAGATCCGATGGATCAATGAAGAATCGGAGAGGCCCGGCAGGATCGTAAAAGTGAGGCGCGTCCGTTGGCGGGCTCTAATGAAGGAGACTACGACTGCATGAACATGGCGTGATAGCTCTCCTGGAGTTGCTCCGCCTGAGCAGCTAGGGATCCAAAGTGGAATCTTAGCGCACGATTGTGCCTATAGAAGGTAGAGGGGGCTCGGGTCTATGCTTTGATCTTGGTTATTGCTTCAGAGATGAAGGGAAGCGACCTGAATGGTAGTCGACCTCCGGCGAAGATGGAAGATGGAGGTCTCGGCCTTAATCTTGCCCAAACAAGCAAGCTTAAGGATGATCAGGTCGTGCTGGGAGATGCGGGATGATTAGTGGAAGCGATCTGAACGGATGGGAGTGGGTAACGGAGCTCCTACCAATGGGTTGAAGCAGATGAACTAGCGACGGTGGGAAATGGAAAGGTGGAATTGAAAGAGGAAATGCATAAAAAAAGATAGATACCTGAAGGTTCAGATATGCAAGGGAGGAGATGTTCTATAGGCTGCTCAAGGGTCCCAAAAGATCAGAGGGATATGCGGAACCCTAGGCAGATCTAGCAACGCCCAAGGATCACTGAGTATCATGGAAGTCAGGGCTGCAATCGGGCGCAGGAATCAGGACAATCAGAGCTCTAGGTTGGGCGCTAAAAAGTGAAGATATCACTCCAGCGAAGCATGTGCGACCCAACCCGATTTGGAAGAGATTGTTGACTGGGGTCAACGGTCTAACATGGACCAATCAGAAATTAGAATTTACAAAAATCAAAGAAATGGAATTAAAAATAGTAAATGAATTTAAATTAAAAAGTGTATAAAATAAAAAATATTTACTATCTTACAAACTATTTTTCTATAGTTTTTAATTATTTTTATGAAAAATAAAATAATGCATATACAGTACATGGTATTATATGTCTTATGTACAAGTATTTTTATTTTATTTTATTTTTAAAAATTATTTTTATATTATATTTTATTTATTTACAACATAAATTAAAGAGTCTAAAATAATTTTCATTTATTTTTACAAATTATTTAAGGGTGTAGAATAAATAGTAAATGTGGTATGTATATGTGTATTTTGTACAAAGGTTTGATGATTTTATTTTTATTTTTATTTTTATTTTATTTTTCGGAATTTTATTTTATTTTTATAATAATATTAAACTATATATAATGGTGTAAAAAGAATAAAATAATTTATTTTGTAAAAAATGAATAAATAAATATTATATACAAGTATATGTGATATATATATACATAGTGAACCCTTATCTCTCTCTACTTATTTCCTTTTGCGATCGAGTCAAGACTTGACCTTCTCTTAGGGTTTGGGTAACTCTGTATTTATTCTAAATACATCATTCTTTTTGTTTTCCTTTTATTCTTTTATTTTTGCAGAATAAATGCTTAAATATGAAATATTAGCAAGGGCATGCAGAATGCTAAGTTATTATATTTATAGGTATTTACAGGAGGTTTTGCTAAAAAGAAGAGCTAAAATAAAAGAATAAAGAGTGAGAGTCGTAGATTCATCATGATTGTATTGAAAAATACCAAAAAACAAGGGATGACCAAAAACAAAATTGAGACTGCTAGCTCTATCTGATTCATAAAATAAACGTAATGGATTCAATGTCTTGGGGAGAGCAACCCCCTCATTGTCTTCTACACTTTATATTTGTTACGTACACACTAGGGATTAGTGCCCCAATCCTAGTCCTAACTATGTGTTTGAACAATTGTTTCGAAGCTCACCTAACTCTAAAATAGAAAAGATAAATGACCACCATCTTTGGTCTTCACTGTGTTGAGTAGGCGAACATGGAGGTTGCTTTGTACATTGATTGTGATTTTGGATCCATTTATTTTCATCACTCTTTGAGTTGGTAGATCCCTAAGTTTTTTAGTCCTTTTTATTGAGTCCATCTCCCTTTCTTTGTTTATATTATTGTCTTCTTTATTGAGTCATGATACCGGGTCTTGATATTCACTTCAATAGCTGGATTTTGCAGTTGTTTCCTTGCCCATGTAACCCTATCTCTGGTCCGGTTCAAAAAAACTCTCTTATTGGACACATTTTTTTCTTTATCTCGCCATTCTCACCCACCCTCCTCGTTCCCTTCAATATCATCCCTTCTTTCACCCGGGAATGTTGTGTTGTTAGATAAGGCCCGCATCGAGGTTTTGATTGTAGGAATTGATTGAGTGAGACAAGAAGATTCGAGGATGCTAAGATTGGTGTGCTTGGCTGATATGAGTTTGATAGGTGCAAAGATTTTATTGATGATTCTGATTTAGGGACGATTACATTTGTGATTCTTTATTGAGGATTTTAATCTCATACACTAGACTGAGGATTGACCTATTTCTGATTATTTGACGATGCGATCTCTAGCCGATTCCGCTCGTCTTGATACAGATGCTTTATGCAAGATCTCTTTATGTACTTCGAAGCGACGGTACTTCGAACCCACCTAATTTCACTCATCTTCTTGACTGATCCATCCTCCATCTCCTAAATCTCCTATCCACATTTTGGACTTAGAGGATCTTTGTCTAACATCTTGATTCATCTCAGCTGATTTTGTTGATTTGAGGACTGCACTGCGATTGCCCTGATGATCTCTTATCCCTCCCATAGCCTTATGCCCTCCTACTGGTAATTGATTGATTATTGTGAGGAGGTGAGACTTGATGATAGCATTACTCTAATTTTCATTGACTTAGCTTGCATTACTCCACGTGGAATATTTGCAGGAGAATGCAATATTTTCTTTACGATCGGTTTCACTCACTGCTTGTGTGTCCATCTTAGTGGATCAAGAAACTGAGTCGTCTGATATGAGCTGCCGGTCTCACTGTATGCTTGTGTGTCTGATTTATCGGAGCACGAGACAACTCATCTTAGTTATTTGGACTCCTTTGAGTATTCTCTCCTTGACGGTCCTTGCAAGGATGAATCACATTCTTCTGACTATTCCCCGCCTAGTTCACAGTACTCTCTGAGGATTATCAGCGAGAGACTATGATATCTTCGAGGTTTGTCGGTCTCTTTTACTGGGTAGCCGATTTGTCGCCTACCAAGACCGCTTTTGCTGATCCGTTTGATGGACCTGACTCCTTTGAGTCTACTCTCCTTGACGACCCTTGCAAGGATGAGTTATGTTCTAATTATTCAATGCTTAGTATGTATCACTCCCCAAGGGTTATTTGCTGGAGGATACATCATATTGTAGGAACTCGGTTTCACTCCTAGTGTCTCCGATCTGGTGGAGCACAAAGCCGAGTCTTCTGATTTTTCTGAGACCTCTGACTCCTTTGAGTATACTCACCTTGACGACCCTCAAAAGGATGAGCCATGTCTTGTGATAAACAGTTCATTCTTGATCTTTCAACCTTATGTCCACTAGATATCGAGTTCCGTAGAGAGTCTCTTGCTCTTCCCAGTTCGTATCTTACTGAGACTATGAGTGACATGGTGGAATTTGTACTGATCCTTCCTCCTCCAGGGCTTACGGTATCAGCTTCGATCTCTAACTCTTTTCTTATGAGTTGATGTTCTGCTTCCCGCTACCGGATCCTGGCTTAGTTTTGATCTATTGTTCCAGGTAGCTGACACCCACCTGAGTATATATAAGGGTGTCTTTATCATTTTTATTGTGTCACCGTTCTCACAGGGAGACAATGAGGAAAGTACGATATTCAACTGCCAGATAACGTCCTGCATTTCACCATTCTTTACTGATTGTATATATATGTTTTGTCTTTCCATTCCTTCATTCTCTCGTATATCATGTTAACCCCAGATCGTTCGCCATATTTGTGTGTCTATACCTAGGATGTACTTAGTCCTAAGTATTGGAAGATGTACATATTATGTTGTTCTTTGTTCATTCTATTTCGTCACTCCTGTTGTTGCCTACACTTAGAGATCCCTTACCCTAAGTATAGGGGGAGTGATGTGTACATTCTCCCAGTGATTTTCTCTTGTTATCGATTCTTTTTATTGATCCTCTTGCTTGTCTCCTCTCCTGTTGATTTTCTCTGCTATACTTAGGGATATTTCACTCTAAGCATAGGGGGAGACAAACTGAGTTGTGATCTATGTATTCCCACCCTCGACCCTACCTTCATGTAGATATAGACTGCTATACTTAGGTTTATTTGATCCTAAGTATAGAGAGGACAATCGACGTCATATTTATTCATATATTCATTCATTATTCTTTGGTCGTTGTAGTATAAGCTCTTTTACACACACTACGAGTTATGTCCTTTCTTTTTCTTTTCGATCTATGAGGACACAGCTCAAGCTAAATATAGAGGGTTTTGTATATATAGTATTTAGCCATAAATATGGCTAAAATACTATATATATACATATACAATTCAATTAATACAAAGATATACATTATTCCTCAAACTCTTTTTGTATATATTGATTAATATATCAGGTAAAAATATTTTGCAAAATATTTGAAAAATAGTTTGGAAAAATATGTGAAATATCTTTTGAAAACTATTTGAAAAATATTTTGTAAAATGTTTTCAACCATTGTAAAATTATTTTGTTTGTAAAATTTCTTTTCTTTGTGCAAAATAAAACTGTTTTCAAAACCTATTTGCAAATGGTTTTGAAAATAGTTGTAAAAATATTTGAAAAATCACTATATACTATTTGAAAAATCTTGGCAATATGGTTTTAAATGTTTGTCAAAATTATCTGCAAAAATTATTTTGAGATATAGTTTTCAAAATAATTTGTAAATTTATTTTCAAATAAAGTTTGAGGAATATCTACATCATCTAAATAAGTGAACATTTTCACTAGATGTATAAATTTTAATCTATAAAAACTATTAACACATCTCTTGTAAATCCTCTAAACCTCAATTCTTGTAAATAATAGATGCATGGCTGAGTAAATATCTGTGCATACTTCCTTTTTGTTCCAAAAGGCTTTTTGTTTTGAAAAATACCAAAAACATTTGCAATATCTTTTAAAAAATTGCATAAAAATTTGCAAAATATTTTTAAAAAATCCATCAAAAGTTCAAAAATCAGAAAATTGCATCATTGAAATATTTTCTGCATTGTACATATCATTTGCTTTTTTTGGATTGAGTTTGATAATTAAACAAGTCTAAAATAAAATCTGAAGATTGGAGATTGGTTGGACCTTAAAATATACCTAATCACAAGAATCTTCTAGGAACTCGAATTGAGGTACTTCAGGTCTAGTTGACGTAATTCTTTGACATTACGAAGCTTAGGTCAATGTCATCTTAACTGCCTAAATAGAGTATTTCGGAGCATACGCATGATTCTTATTGATAATGAACTAGCTTTTACACCTACTCCATAGACTCTACTCACCTCAATAGATGTCGTAGAGGGTTGGATTTGCCGTCATGAGACACAAGCCAACGGAAACATTGGTAGTTGCACTTTTGTGACCATTGTACCCCAACCGATCCAACGGCAACGAGGTATAAAGATAGAAGTTGTGGGTTGCAATAAAGCTTCAAAAGAGGGATAGTCTACTGGCTCAAGAAGAAAAGGTTCATATGTAAATGTTGTTGTGTACAATATTCAAAAAAATTGAAAAAACAAAAACTCCAAAAAAGTGGGCATGCCTGATTGAAAACAAAATGCATGCCGGAGTGTACATATTTGTATAGTTAATAAGCAAGTTTGAACTTCAAAGTCATATGTATGTGAGCCTACAACTGGATTACTTGGCTACACTGGTCAAGTATCCTAAGATAGGCAACTACACTGGCTACCATCCATTCTTCTCTCCTCCTCCTCTTCTTGAGCTAGTTGCACTTGAACTTAAAAGGGAATACCCCACTTCTCGAGGAAAGAGTTGTTGGATTGGAGAATTAGGGTCACCATGTCAGAGAAGACTGAAATTTACCGCTTCAGGCGAGGAGAGCTACATATCACACACGCTATCCAAGATAGCTTCATAGTAATAAGGGTTTGCATATGAGTTGATTTATTCTGACATGGCTATTGAGGAGACTTGAGCAGGGGTTTTGACTCTTGAAGGTTGTTGTGTTTCAAATCTGTTTCCAATAAAGTTCTAACTAGACCTAAAATCCAAAGGTCTGACTTAAACTCCAAAGTTTGATTTTGTGAAGACAAGTTTGAGAATTAAAATCAATCCATATTATTTCTTTTTATTTTCTTTCATTTTCTCCACTTATTGCATAAGTGTTTGCAAGGGACTAGCAAAGGCAAGTATATGGGGTTATGAATCTTCATTTCATCACCTCTATTATATCATTTTGGCCTTAAAAACCCTAGCTGAATGCATGTAAATAGCATTATTATGTATACAATAACATTCATTATTTATTCTATTTATTGTATATAAAATAGTGTTTTAATTGCCAAAAATTATAGATAAATAAAAGAAAAGGAAAAACAATAAAATATCAAAGGTATTTTATGACCCTAAACCCCGACACGAAGTCAAGAATTTATTTGGCTGACAAGGAATAAAGTAGGGGGAGATAAGGGCCAAATGCACAATAAAAATCCCATTCTTATTCCATTTTTGGGACCTATTTTATTTTCTATTTTTTATACGTCAAATAAATGAAACTTTGTACATGAAAGTTGTAGATAATAATATATAGAAAAATAAAAAAAATTGAGTTTACACAAAAATTATATACAGTGTACTTTTTATACTATAATTAAAAAAAACCCAAACTTACCAGACCCATATCTTCTCCATATGACTTAAAATGTAACAAAATCACCTTTAATTGCATATAACTTTTAATAAGCTATTTAATGAATGTGGTTTATCCAATTTGGAGTTAATGTGTGAAAGTTAGGTTTTAGACCCCTATTGTACAATATACCTGAATAAAATACATTTTATTTATTCTTTATTATTTTTATAATTTTATATTTTTATAATTTAGTAAATATTATTTATCGTATATGTACATATTTATAGTAGAATAAAACCATAAATAAAACAAATAAATGAAATAGTCTTTAGAAATACATAGATGAAATACATATGATTATACCTATATGATATATACCCCTATTTATTTAAGTATATAAAATACATCATAAAAATATAATAAAAATAATATTGAGTACTTAAAAATAATTTGTAAATATATAAATTATGAAAAATAAAATAAAAACTACAAAATACAAAATAAAAACAAAATATACAAAACATAGGTCTACAAACCTATAAATCAACTTGTAAAAAGTAACATGTAATAAATCAGCTCATAAAAATAAATAAAAATCATATCAAAATGCTATATAAAATTATAATAATTTTTCTTTTTATAACCAAACTTTAAAAAAAATCATTTACTATTTTTAATTCATTTATTCTTGAATACAACTCCTCTTTTGTCTTGTAGCATCCTAGATGGACCAATCAGGAGGCGAGGATTGTTTTCCCAAGTCAACTATCCTCCCCTGCCTCTGTTTGCGTCAGATGTCTTGAGTGGCCCATCTTCTTTGATTTTTCCCCGCAGCTCCGATGATGCTTTGCCCTTGAGCTCTTCTCCGTTTCGTCTCCTTGATCATCCTTGAATCTCGCCTCCTCCTTGGATTATTTGTACATAGCCTTACTTGAACATAATTCTCTATACATAGCCTTACTCAATCACAATCCGTAGGTGAATAAGGATTGAAACCCATGTTCATAAATAAACCCCTCTTCTTCGTTCACGATTTTGGTCCCTTTTTTATTCCTAAAACCACCTACCCTCGGTCAAGAGAGTCTCCAGGTGACAGATGATGCACCCCTGAGGTGTTGGCGTGGTTGGTGGAGGAGAAGAGGCGACCCACGACATAGCACCAACTGTCTTGCTTCCTGGTCCTCCATCCATGTTTGAGTTGCACATTTATCATTCGTGGGTACCTTTAGCTCTTATGTTTCATTTTCTGTAATTTATTTTGTGTTTTAATAATTGCATTAGCGTAGACTAGATTAGTTAGTTCGCCGAAGCTCTAGAGCTCCAGCCACCGTCTTCACCGTCACGCACTTGCCTTTGACCATTGCCACCCATCCCATTTTCTTCCCCTCTATATTCTCCACCTTTTGCACCACTTAGCTCCCCCAGATCTACCTCAGATCTACAAACCGAGGTCCAAGTCCTTCACCCTTCTTCGGACCTCACCACCACTGCCATTCCACCTGCGACTTCCACCAAATAATAGCCAATTCCCTTGACGTTCTTCACCGTGTCTTTTCCCTCATATGCAGGTGTTGAAGAGCCTGTCTGAGGGCTAAAGTACTCGAAGAACATCCCCCAGGTGCCCTTGTGCTTCTTCTAGATCCAGATTCGCCACCACCGCGTTTTGAGACTTTTCGGAGCATCCACAAACTATGGAACAACTCCCTGAGCCTGTAGAGCAGCTCAACATCAAAGAAGTAGCTTGAGGAGGAGAGGGTTTGAAGAACGAAGGTCATGGAAGACGAGTTCTTCTCTGTTTTTCGTCATGAGCAATAGCCATCCGATCTGGGGATGAGCCCAAGATTCATCGTCAGTCGTTGGATCTTGCAAGCCTCAGCCGCTCGATCTTAGCTTGAGTTCTAATCTTGAATGTTCATGATCGAACCATCATCTAGCTTCAAAGATGTGACACGTGTTAAGTGCACTACCTTCAGTCGTCCGATGAAGCGCCTTTGGGGGTAAATTTCATATTCTCCCTCATAATTTGGGCACCTTTTTTGTATTGCCCATAAATAATTAGAAATTAAAAGCTTTCAACATTTTTGTAATAATTGCATAGAGACTCGTAAAGTTTATTGTATTTACATATGGGTCCATGCCAAGTGACCTCATGTGTCGTCCCACGTGAGGTGGTAATTTTGCAAAGATATCCTTGCAGGTTTTTGTATTTATGTTTAGGTCTTAAATTTCCAAATTTAGTAATACATTTTTTGGAAATTTGCACATGTGCCTCTAGCTTTCTTTTTAATTGCAAATCCGCCCTCGCTAATACATGTATTTTTGTTATTGTATTTCACTTATTAAAAATAGCATCCGTGCTCCAAAAATTATGCAAAAATAAGGTTAGATGTATGCTAATATATACATTCACCTATATTTTTACTTTTGCATTTTAGGATTCAATGTTTATTAAAAAACACATGAGCATATTTTTATCCCTGTCTAACTTATAAAATACCAAAAATATATATAAATATTTTGAAAAATTCCCAAAAAAATATTTTGTTTAATATTATATTAGTTAACTCTAGAACACAAATCCTTAAACTAGAAAAAAGGATAACAAAATTTAAGAAGCTCCAAAATCTAGTAAAAATAAGAATATCACCCCAAAAAATCTATTCATTTCTGTCTCAGAATTTTCTTTATATTATATAGTATGTATTATAAATGATTTGGAGAATTTTGGATTTTATTTGCTATTTTCAATCTTCAAATCAATACGACCTATTTAATTAATCCCTAATTTGGGATATTTTTTACTTTAAAATGTATAAAAATTTGCAAAAATCCCCCCAAAATCATAAAAATAGTAGAAATTTATATAAAACACAAAAACAATTTATTTCATGTATTTTGATTTTTTAGTAGTATTTATAATTTTAGTATCCTATATTGTATATATGGCCTTATATATTCTTATGTAATCTATTAAAAAGAAAAAAGAAAATATAAAATATAAAAAAGGAAACAAAATTTATAAAATTCAAAACAATAAATATTTATATATAAATTAAAATCCAAAAAAATATAAAATTAAAACCTACACAAAAATAGAATAAAAAGACAAGAGAAAAGGACAAATTCTGCATTCACTTGCACAATCTACCGTTTGCTCCATGTGTTAATTACTCTACACATGCTTACGCATTATTCATATTTTGTAGAGTTATAATAAATTTTAACTCCACATTTTTGTTTTACGTTGTTACGTTCATTTGTGAGTTAATTATTGTCTGACTTGCTTTTCGTGAGTGGTCGCCTCAGCGACAATTTTTGTCTTTGTTATTAATCTAATGAGGATTTTTTAGACCCTTACCAAAAGTGTCTCAAACAATAGGTTGACCATGAATAAAGTAGGGGGGATAACATGAAATAATGTATAGAAACCCTAGAAAATCTAACTACAATATACTATATACATAACTCAAACTTATAACATTTACTCATCATCACACACAAACTCCAAAGAAAGATGTGTTCAACACCAAACTTGTACATGATAATGTGTAGAGAATAATAAAATTATTGCCACAAATAAATCATGCATCTAACACTCGGTACATTACGTCCAAAAAGCAGCAAAGAAAACTTCACATATCAATATCTTCTCTATATGAAATCATAATGACCCAAACCCACCTCCTTTATATTTCAAATTTAATTATCTTTAAAACGAAGTTGTTTCATTTAAAATGGAGTTAAGATATAAAAGTTGGTTATTTGGGGTATTGTAGTACTAGTTTATCTATACAATAGGGTAATTTGCTTTATTTTTGGCGTTCAAGGTGTCGTTCTATTTTTCACTTATTGTACATGTTATTTAACATCCATAGAAAATATAAATAAAAATTAAAACCATGAAAAACACCCAAATAAATTAAGGATAACAAAAAATATGTATAATTGACCTACATTGTGCATATATCTATTTATTTGTATTAGAATTAAAGAAAAAACTCTCAAATAAATAAATATATATATATGAAATATTGTTATAAATGACTAATATATTTAAAATAGGGTATTATGTATAAAAGTAACAAAATAAAAATACAAATACTCAATAATATAGTTATTGATACCTATAAAAATTGTATAAATAATATCACATGTTATATAAGTTGGTTAAAATAAATAAAAATCACCAAAAATAGTCTAATAAATAAGAAACATTTTTATGTTTTGATTTTTTATTAATAAAATCATTTTCTATTTTATTTGGCATTATTTACATTTTCATCTCTATTTTGCCTTATAGCAGGTGACGTAGACCAATCAGAGGAGATGAACCTTTGACCCCCAGTTAATCGTTCCTCCCCCACTCGATCCCTGCTACGGATTGGTCTAAGCACCATCTTCTTCCAATTTTTCCCGCTCAATCAAACCTCTTCCTACCTCAATCACTTCACGAGACTCGTTGATTGGAGGATCGTGATTCATGTCAAGCTAACTAATCAGACCCATCTCCATCGATTCCTGTAGAAACCCTAACTCAAAGGTGACTCTTTCATGACTGCTATAAAGCTATCTCCAACACCCCCATTAATGCCAAATCTGTCTTCATCAACCCAAAACCCAAAGAAACCACACTTAGAGCAAAGATCTAGTGATAGGAGGTGCTTCCTTGAGGATTCGAGGTGAGGAGAAGGAGGGCAAGGCGTGATTCAAACACTAGCGGATCAGCACTACCAGGTCTCTGCTTACTAAGTCTCTCAAATCTGGTGGGGCCCTTATATTTATTTATTTTCATTCACATTTCAATTCACTGCATAGATCTAGTTTTATTTTTCTTTGATTTTATCGTATTTTGTCAAAAACCTAAAAATTTAAGTACGATGAAGCTCTTGGCTCCGACCTCTATTCACTGTGAACCAACCAATGTTTCGACTCACCAACCATCTCATCACCTTCCCCTTCACTTCTCCATCATTCCCACTCACCTAGATCATCTCATCCTTGCACAAGACGTGCTCCTAGGTCTCCTTCCTCTGTCACTCGTTAGAGATCACCATTTCACCTCATTCCTCAATGATTTCATTCAACAACTAGGAAGAGAGCTCTGTCCTTGGGCCCTGAATCTTTTTGTGCATGACCACTGCTATACAGACCCCCTCTAGGGATGATTCAAGCCAGGAGACCAGGTTCCAAGATGCCCGACGTTCCCTTGAACTCCAGGCTTCTTCCAATGAGGCCCAGACCTTCTTGGTGCCACCAATTGACGTAGAAGAGTCACAAGAGCATTTTGAGCCCTCTCTGAGCTCATGAGGTGGCTGGAGCGGTGTGTTTTGGATGATTGAATATCCCCAGGATAGTGTTCTTCCCTATTCTTTGAGAGAAGCAACCATCGTCTGATCATGAAGGCCGCTCTAATTTTGACTTAAGCATTGGTCCTCAACGCGTTGCAGCCGTTAGATCCAGGACCAACTGATCCCAACAGTTCGATCGAATGAAGCGACATCTAATCTAGGTTGTCCATGTTTAAGTGAATCACCATCAATCGTAGGATCCATGCTGGGGTAATTTTGCATCTAAACCCCTCCTTCATTTTGTTTATTAATTTTAGTTCTAAAACTATTTTCTTCTATGTAGTAAGTTAGAATATTTTGCACTTAAACCATTGAGCTTTTGTTATTTATGTTTAAGTCCTCTGCTACATCCCCTCACATGCTATCCCACGTGAGACATGTTTTGGGTTACTTTCAATTTGTCTCCCGTCTTATTTGGACTTATTTTGAAAGGATATAAAAGTTTCTTGCAATTGCACATTGGTCCGTGATAGACTAAACCACATGTAGCTTCACGTGAAGTGTGGTTTGATTGTGAGAATTTACCTGGACATGTGCATCTTGTAATAAATTGCTTGAAAACTTTATATTTATTTGATAATAGTCCTTGTGTTGATGAAAGAAATTGCTTTATGTGTTCTATTTTTAATATTTGCTTCCTTTATTTTAAATCGTAAGAAAATTCTGCTACATGTTTGGAACATTGATCTATCACTCATAATTTTTGTGGGCATTTAAAGTAATTTCCCTATTTATAAAAATTCAAAAATAAGCATATTTTCCCCATTTAGAATTATAAAGTCTATAAAAATTAAATATCTATCCAAAAATTCATAAAAAAAATTACCAATTAGTTTATATTATATTTTATCACATATCTAAAAATCTCTAAAAATACAAAATAGAAAACTTACAAACTTTAACACCATGAAAACTATATAAAAATTAGTAAAAAATTGAGAACAACCTAAAAATTATGTTTTCAGTTCCTGAATTTTCTTTATTATATATATATATATATCTTATGCTAAAAATCATTAAGTTTGATTTTTAACTCAGATATTTTTAAAATCCTAAAAAACTTTTTTGATTTTTCACATTTCTCATTATTGTGTGTTTCTATCACTTTAAAAATCCAATAAAAATCTACAAATCCCTTTAAGAATAATTAACAACAAAGAAAAATATTAAAAACATAAAAATATTTTCTTTTCTTTATTTTAACTTTGTTTGACTTATTTTAAAAATAAAAACATATTTTATCTTCTTTGTTTATATTAGCCTACAAATAGTATTGAAAATTAAAGAGAAACAAAATTTTGCAAATTTAAAAACAAAATTAAAAATCACGAAACATATAAAAAATATAAAACATTAAAAACCTAAAAATTTGCATATAACTAAAGGCCACAAAACATTAAAAACAAACAAAAAGGCATAAAAATATGTAAAACAAAAATCTAAAGATCCTTATTAATTAACAATAATTAATAAATAAAAATCTAACCCAGTTTGCTCTTAACGGTTCAACATTTTTCCTTACTTTCATCTATATTCTAAGATTAATAATAAATTTTGACTCAGATACACATATTTTGATATTCAAATATCGTGGGTTGATTATTGTTTGACATTGTGAGATCGGTCTCTACAACGACTAAGTGTCCTATATTTTTAGGATACCCCTCTCGATATCTCTCAACAAATGTCAATGTTGTTGAGAAAAATGGAGTGTGGATTAGGTTTATTATCCTATTTATCATCCTTTTCTTTATTTATTTCATTTCCAGTTAGTATTTCCTTATGTTTATTTTGCATAAATTGTTTTGACATATCTCATGTTTGACTTTTTACGAGGGACTGCAGAGCGAGAGAGGACGTCTTAGGAATCCACTATACCCAATCGAGGCAGAGGCCAACTATTCACCCTAGCCGACAAGAGAGAGATGTAGAGACAAGCATAGAGCCAAAGAACAACTGACTTTTATTTAGTTAGATTAGATTTTCTTTTATTTTTATGTGAGAGAGAGATTATTTAATTATAATTAAACTCTCAGACACAGACACTTAGCCTATTTACGAGTTTGTGTCACCTACTGTCGGTGCACTTGAGGGAAACAATCGGTTTTCCAAGATTTTCTCACTTTATTCCTCCTTTTTTCCGTTAGTTTTATTTTATTTCTTGTGATTTGTATGTTTTTCCTTTATTTCTTTTTATGTCTTTGACGATTAAGCCCATAGATATAGGTTTATTGGTTCGTATCTAGGTGCACAACCTACGTTATATCATGTACCTATAGTCTCATTATGTCTTGACTTAGAATCAAATAAAATAATTCTTCAAGTTAATAACAATTCCAGATTTAGGGTGCCTTCATCGATTGCATTTTGCATATAGACTATTTTACATTTATGTGCGGATCACTTTGCATGTAGAGTATCAGAGCAAGGTATGTATTTCTATCTCTACATGCATTCTAACTTTTCTCGCACATCGGCTTTTTCTAATTCATCCCCCCATTTTTTGGGGTTAGGATAAAGGAAATTGAAAATTGATTAGGTGTTTGCATGAAAAAAATTCCAAAAAAGTGAAAACCAGAAAATTAAAAAAAAAGACGGCTAAGGAAAACTTTGACCTAATTAAATTTGGTTAATGGACTTCATTATATTAAGTTCATAAAGCGGACATTGTTTTCATTTACCTTCCAGGATGAGTGAGGCATAACCCTAGGACTTAGAGCCCAAATCCCAACTTGGGTACTGCCTTGATTATCAAATGGTTTCACGAAACGATCCTCTCGTAGGTCACACCCTACGAAAACCTTGGTACATGAAATGTAGTATTAGATCTTCTATTAGAGCATGGGTGAGTAGGGACAAGTTCACTTGCATATTTGGTATGAATTACTGAGCATAGGGGAACTGTAACGAGATGACCCTATCTCATTGTGCCACGTCTGAGTACCCTTCGAGGGAAGCATTGGATTCGCTATATCAACTTCCTTTCTCCCACTACTTTGGCTGAGTAGTGGGCCCAGATACGATATCAAGGATCCTTTAAAAAGTACAAGTTACATGTTACAAAGGAAGTGAGAAGTACACGACACTTGTCTGGTAGTACACACTCTCTTATAGGGGTAGTGCGTAGCTAATTTGGCAAGATTGCTTGAAAACAATAATAAAAACTATCACGATAAATCGTCGAACTCTCACGGCTTCAGGTTGAGATGGTGAATCCATTTTGTCTCGAGGTTTGTCTTATTAATTTTGTGTATGTCAAATATCAAAAACATTGCGCACTTGCGCCATTTTATCTTCACTTTCTTTTCTCATTTCTTCTTCTATCTCGCTCGATTCGAGACTTCACCTTCTTTTCCTCTTCACTCTATTAATTCTTCATTTCAATGCTCTACTCCCTCCTCATCTAATTCCTTTTTTATTCTCAAGATGTCAGATATGGTAGGATTTTGTTTGGACTCCTTGAACACCCACATCGACTCTTTGATTCTAACATCTCCAATAATTCAGGGCGATTCCAGAGGGCTCTGTTTAGACTTTGTAGACCTTTGTCCGGAAACCTCGATCATTCCTTAACCAACAAATCAGGTTGACTATCTTCCCGAGTTATCTTCCTTCCTAATGGAGATCGACCAATCTCCATTCATATCCCCTACTCTAATAAAGTTCAAAATTGGCCCTAATCTTGAATACTTCTCATCATCTGGTGTATATTTCAAGACTAATCATGTATATTTCCCATTGTAGACCAAGCACCCTACCAGGATTCTTATTCAGACTCTGATAATGAAATGGCTCCTCAAAGAGGGAGGGGACAACAATCAAATCAAAACGAGGTAAATAATCAGATGCTAGCCTCCATCCAAACTATACAATAGCAATTAACCAAACATGCAAACATCTAGGTCACCTTCCAAGAAATATTGATGGAGATGAGGAGAGAAAAGAAGAACCTAGGAAGCGATGAAGAACATCAGGCAGGTGGACATCATGGAGGAGAAGTAGAGAGAAGAGAGGCACCGAAGCTGACTCTGAATGAGACATACAACCCCATACATGCCACATTACAGAGTGGATCAGGATACCACAAATCCACGTATATTTTGAGATGAAGCCTCATCTACTTTCGCTCCTGCCAACATGCTATGGGAACACTAATTAAGAAGCCTACACCCACCTGCAATAATTCAGCTACATATGTGGTACGATGCACTACCTCAACATCCTGTTGGAGGTAGTTAAGACGACTACCTTCCCATTTAGCCTTCAGGACAAGGCTCTCTATTAGATCAGTCATTTGGGGAAGGTAGTAATGCACTAGTCAGCTTTCTTGCACAAGTATTATCCCATGGGTCATCTAAATCAGGTGTGAGCATTGATTTGAAGCTTTTAGAAATTGTCCCACGAGCTGATTCATTAGGTGTGGGAACTCTTTATGGATTTAAAGGAGAAGTGCCCCATTATGGCATATTGAAGACTAGTATGGTCCAAAATTTTTTCGAGGGTTCCAATCAAGATAGACAGAGGCTGGTAGATGTTGCCTATGGAGGATCTCATTTTAACAAGAATAAAGATGCTATTTAGCAAATTTTCGATGAGATGATCGAATGATCAACTGCATTGTCTTCATTCTGTGAATTCCAGAAGAACCCACAGATCCTTCACAAGTCCGTCAATATGGTAACATCTAATCTCATTAAGAAGACAAGAACGAGAGTTCTAATCTCAACATTATCGAGAACTACCTGTGCGAGGTTGACATTATCGAGAAACAATCACAAGACCTTGAAAAATTAAATGTTTTCGATCCCTACCAGGGGCTACCATCACAGCAGCAACAAACACAGATGGTCGTGTAACGTTTGGAGATCCTGACATACGTTGAGCCATTATACCCGCCTCCACCACAAATCCAAGAGGTGAATCGTATTTGGGGTAATGAACCATAGTTGACTCATCTAGGAGGACAACATCGGGGTCAATCTTTAGTCATTCGACCATTCCACCAACATTAAGGAGGAAGAATAGTCCAACACCAACCTTCACCACAGCAGTCTCCACAACACGCTCACACATGGAGACAAAATCACCAGTAGTCGACATACCGTCGATAGAGATTCTATATCAGTAGATGGCTGCTCAGTATCAAAATCAGTTCCCTCCTATACCTATCAACAGTTCCCTCCTTATCCATACTTTCAGAATTACTAGTTGCAACCTCCGCATCTATATAATTTACAATGAGCTCAACATACTGAACAGATTGAGGCAATGTCAGTGAACCTTGAACTTGATTACTTGGCTCAATTTGAGAATAACATGATGGAGATGAGACAGAAGTAGGACAACCTAACCATCGCGGAGACAAACATCCCCACATAGGTTGAGGCCAATACAAATAACTTCTATAGTAAGGAGCATGTAGATTGTAATGAATCCCTCCCCAGTGAGTCAAGTATAAGTATGTCATTTATGTTATCTAATATTGTAACTCTCGGGAACGGTAGGACACTACAACCATCTACCACTGTGAAAAGGAATAATAAAGCTTTAGAGGGACATCCTTCATATACTAGAATTGTCGATCCCGCATCAAGTTGTGGGGAAGAAGAAGAGAGAGGAGCTGCACCAGATTAGAAAATCCAAAAATTAAAGAAAAATCAATAGACCAAAAATGCAATAATAGTCGAGGCCAAGCTGAGCAAGACAAGGAGACGCCAGCACCTACAACTTATCTTGTGCTTACCGACGAAGCTGATGTTTCCATTTTTTTCTCCCCTGTAATGGATTGTACCTTTCCTTATCAGCCATTTGTTTCACTGACTCTCTGAAACATTTGAAAGAGTAAATATTCTGTTTCATGAAGCTATACAAAACAAAAAAGTCGTAAAATTGAAAACAACTTTGTCTCACCTTAGAGTAATTGAAATTTTGCAAAATATTTTTTTTGGAAATGTCATTGTCAAAAGACTTGGAATACTTGCCTAGCATGAAGAAAGGACTGGAAAGCATCAGACTCGTAAGAACTGATGCAACAAAGAAGAAAAATACATCCTGACCATGGCCACTATATGCTATCCACGATCTCTGAATGAAGAAGAAAGACATGGGAGCATCTTTGATAAGATGTGAGATCTTTGAACAAATTTATGAACGAACTCTGCATAATAGCGACTATTTGATAAACCTCATGCCCACTTCTCTCCTCGAGGAATTCAGATTGGGTCCGTGAAAATCAACCAAGATGATCCTTTAGTTTGTTGATTGATCCATTAAGCGGCCTCGAGGTATATTAGAAGATGTTATCGTAATAGTGCAAAGCATGAACTTCCCAATAGACTTCATTGTCCTTGACATGGAATACTCTACACTGTTACTCCAGACCCCTATTCTACTTGGTCGACAGTTCCTTCGAATTGTCGAAGTGTTAGTTGATTACGCATCTGGAAATATTACCTTTTGTTCCCCAGTGACAAGGTCACTATAGAAATGATCACACAACCAAGATCAACGGATAGAACATCTGAGAGAAGAGATCCAGTTACATCTCTTACAGATGACCATGGTATCATTGATGAGATTAGAGAACCAAGTTTGTCCTTGAATGACATTTTGACCCAGGAGTTTCTTGTCCCAGAGGAAGACATGGAAAGCACAGTTGAAGTTTGTTCCTTTGCCAACAAGGAGATCTATGCCGAAGAACCGATCAAATTATTTGAGGAAAATCCATCCTAGACTATACAAGAAGAAATAATTACAGTCATGTTCGGTATTTTGTTATCTGAGCCAAGAGTTACCAAGTGAACAACAAATTATTGGCAAACCATGCAACAACCACCAGTCCAATCTCACAGGTTACCAAAAAGCTGACTCAGACTCCACCACAATTAAATCCATTTCAAATAAATATGAAGTATATCTTCCTTGCGGGTAAGCCTGAACAATATTCGGTCATCATTAGTTCACGATTAAGAATCTTGTTTTCTAGAGATTCTATAGAAAAATTACAAGGCTATTGAATGGAATATTTCGTATCTCTAAGGGATAAATTGGGCCTTGTGTACACACCATATCTACTTAGAGTATGACAACAAGACATCTCGTGAGTATCAACGCAGGTTGAGCTGAACCCTAATCTCTAGGAAGTTATCATGAACAAGATCACAGAATGGTGTGAGGCTGGTTTTATCTATTCCAGCTCTGACTCTAAATGGGTAAGCCAATTACACGTGGCCCCGAAAAAATCTGGAATCGTGGTGAAAACAAATGATTAATGAGAGGATATTATGATCCGAGTATCAATATCATGTTGTATCTGTGTAAATTACTAACACATGAACTCAGAGACCAAGAAAGATTATTTTCCTTTGCCATTTATTGACCAAGTTCTCAAGAGACTGACTGGGAAAGTGTTCTTTTATGTCTTGGATGGGTACTCTAGGTATAACAAAGGGCAATCGCTTCTGAAGATCAAGAGAAGACTACATTCACTTGTCCTTTTGGCACCTACTCCTTTAAGCAGATGCCCTTTGGATTGTGTAATGTACCTGTTACATTCAAAAGTTGTATGTTGGATGTGTTCGTTGACATAGTGCATAGTTTTTTGGAGGTCTTTATGGACGATTTCTCGATCTATGGTGACAGTTTTGATGTCTATCTTTCAAATCTAGACCAAGTTCTGAAGAGATGTTGTGAGCTGAATTTAGTGCTCTCATGGAAGAAAAGTCACTTTATGCTCACTTAGGAGATTGTGTTGAGCCATGTCATCTCCAAATGAGGTATGGCAGTCGATTCAGCTAGGGTGGATGTATTCGCTAAACTTGAGCCATCTATGAAACTAAAGGTGACTTCATTTATAGGGCATGTCAGATTTTATAGAAGATTTATTCAGAACTTCAGCACGATTTCCTAATCTCTTAGTGAGCTACTAGGCAAGGAGGTTGATTTCATTGTGGATAACAAGGTCCTTGATGATTACAATATACACAGAGATAATATGATCAAATTATGTGATATACAACTTGAATAATTTATCTGTAAACTCCAAATTCACATAATCTATATTCCTTACTTACAGCAGACAAGATATCTATAATCGCACACAATCTCTGCATAAATCAACTGATCATGATTTTCTAAATCAAGAAAAATGTTTTCAAAAAAATATCGATTATATATTTCATTCCTAATCATTCTTGTCAAGTCACCTAAATATAACTTAACCAATTATCTGCATGAATTAAGCAAATCATATGGAAATGAATTGGGTATATATAGCATTAAATATAACACATTGATTTGACTCTACAAAACCTCACTTTTTATTGGGAAGAAAATGGAAGGGAAGATAGTATAATTTGCCCACTCATTATAGCTTGGATAAAGTCTATAGTTCTTTGTTGGAAAGAAATGGAAAGGGGGAATAGTGCAAAAGTTCCTCTCTTTAATATCATGCATGTGCACCAATTATCCCTCCCCTTTCCCATATATGGAGCCACCTTCCTCATGCCTTCCCCATGCAAATAATAAAAATCACTCTCCCATTTCCATGCATAGCCGACTACACATATGCATTCCCCATGCAAAAACAATTAACTCTCATTTCACCAATAATGGTATTTTGTCTTCACTTGCATGGCATGTCTCCAAGCAAAATCCATTATAAAATGGCACTCTCTCTCCCTCCATTTTGGACTCACGCCATTCTCTTCTCTCCCCCATTTTCTTCTTTCTCATTTTTCTCTCTTGTTTCCATCTCGCTCTCTCTCATTTTTCTCATGCAGGTACAAAGATAGCGCCAACAACGTCCAATCGTTCTCCTCCTCCTCGCGGTTCGCCTTCAGCCCATAGCAGCCCGTGCGTCCACACGCACGGCCATCTCCTCCAGTTCATAGCAGCTTGCACGGTTATCTCCTTCCGCGCTGCTGCGACGCATCTCCTCCTCGACGACCATCTCTCTCCGGCTACATACTCGTGTGTGCAATAGCCCACGCGTCTTCCCACACACTCCCATCTCCGCCATCATCGTCGTCTTCACTCGGGAATCAAATAGAGAAGCATTTCTTTCCCATCTTATTTGTCGCTTGTATTTTTTTCTACCTTAGTTAATTGTTTAAGTTGAATTTGGAAGGAAACAACTCTAATGTTATAAGTTCTCTTGCATTTTTACACTAGTTGGTTTTGTTTGAATTGAACTTGAAAGTATTTTTATTTTGTAAGGTCTCTTTTCATCTCTAAGTTTTCTTTAAATGAATTCATCGCAAGTTTTACATTCCATTTTTTATTGAAACATTGCAAGTGACCTCTTATTTCTTTCATCTTAATTTGCAATTCGGCCCCCGTTATTTTATTTAGTTGCATGCATGCCCTCATTCGTTAACTTTAAGTTCTTGGAAGTACTTTCACCGTAGATTGCATCGTCTCTTCAAAAATTCACATCTTTCTCTCGTCACCATGGATTAAAATTCTAATTAAGCTTGAAAGAAGAACAAATATCGCAAATTTACTTGGTCCCTGTAGATTCGATCCTCTACTTGCCACGTACATTTTTTATATACTTTGATCGTGCTCGTAGTTGTAATATTATTTGTTTGATTACGGTTTTGTGTGGGACAACAACGACGTGGTAAAACAACTTTTTAAACCATATAAAATCGCATCAACATTTTGGCGCCGTTGCTGGGGACTAAGCAACGTTTGCAATTTTTCTTCTTCATTTTTTCTCATTTTTAAGTATCTAATCCGTGCATTTTTTTTGTTTTGCAGGTACTTAGCCTTCAAAAAGAAAAAAATTTGTCTTTTCATGCATTTTGTTTTAGCAAATTTGTAATTTGGTAAAAAAAATTGTAATCTTAATTTCCCCCTCCCTTCTCGGAAAAGCTCGCCATCAGCAGGACAAAATATTACGGATTAGCGCCAGAAGTGCAGGCACTGTGAGTCCATCTTTCTTTTAGGCATCTTAGGCTTTTAAAAATTTCCTGCATTTGTTTGCGCTCTGAACTTAAACCGAAAAAAAATTAAAAAACACTTCTTCTTTGCATCATCTTCATGGTCTTCTCCCTCTGATATTCTAATTTAAAGACCACCAAATCGTGTGCTGATCATTTAAAAAAGATAAGCTTGAAAGGCCACCGCAGTAGCCCAGGCAGAAAGCGGACAAATTCTGAATGCTTGTTTGATGCACGTGTATGACACAAAAATCACGAGCACATAGAACCCTTGGATAGAGACAAAAATCCCTGGTGCTACGTGGGATTGCAGAGAGAGATCGTAACTCCTCGACGCGTTGGGCACAGGTTCTTGTGGGAAGAAGCAGATCCTCGATCTGAATACCGCACCCTGGATCCCCCAGACGGATTAGGACATCGATTTCTCACAATCTTCCACACCCACCTCATCCTTAAGGACTCTAATTTCTCTGAAAACTTTTGTTGAATCACTAAATTAAAATCGAAAAGATAACCGCTTCCGCGGCAATTTTTGTGTGAGTTGGTGAAACAACAAATTGCTTGGTGTTTGTGCTGTGTATGCTAGGTCATAGGTCTCTGAAAAATCCAGTGCAACAACCATTAGAGTACGACCCGATTTATAGGAGAAAATCCAACCCATCTCCTTCAACTGATCTTGGAAACATGGGAGAAGAAAGACCAAACCCTATGGATCTCATCTTGCATCAATTGCAACTGCTGAGAGAAGAAAATGCAACAATTCGCCATACCATAGCACCTCTCATCCGACCGCCACCCATTAGTACACATTACAACCCGGCTGAAGAAGACTTAGTTCATTAGGTCCAAATTCCACCTGAAGTTGGAGACTTTGAGATAAAACCCGCATCACTCTCCTTAATCCCAAAATACTATGGAAATGACTCTGAAGATCCTTTCCTCCACATCCAAGACTTCCGATCTGCTTGTGACACTATGAGTATCCCTGGGGTAGAGAAAGAATACATCTACATGAAAGCCTTCACCCACTCACTCAAAGATAAAGCACTCCAATGGCTCTAAAATTATGGAACCCCACTCACCTCTTGGGACTCATTAAGAGAGGCATTCATCAAGAAATACTTCCCAATAGGAAAGACAAATGCCTTGAGACAATCCATATCATCATTTACTCAGAAAAATAGAGAGCCCATTCATGAAGCCTGGGAACGATTTAAGGAACTTCAAAGGAAATGCCCTCATCATGCCATACCCAAATGGAAGCTAGTTCAGATATTCTATGAGGGCATAGATACATCATTTAAGAGAGTGATTGATGGCTCCTGCGATGGAAATTACATCAGCCGTGATGAGCATTTCGTTTGGAAATTATTTGAAAATATGGCTGACAATTCGATAAATAGTTCATCAATTGAACAATACGGTGCAAACACGAGGACAGTCAATATCATTGATTATGAGAGATCTAGCAATGAGAATCATGACAAATGGGAAACCCTCTCAAAACAAATGAACCTCATGACTCAAGCCATAGAAAAATTGGCCATGAATAACCCCACCAACCAGGAAGTTAACCACACCACATTCACCCATAATCAAGACATAAATCCGGAGACTGTGAATTGGGTGCAGAGAAATCAAGGAGGAGGATATTCAAACAACCACAATACATGGAGAGAGCAACCAAATTCTGGGTGGAATGGACAGAACAATTATCATTTTCAAAATCACACCCAACCCAGACAACCGATAGCACCGCCCATGACTCAACCCTCCACCACTGCAGTAAATTTCGACGCCTTGGCTCAGGCAATACAACAATTAGCTATAGCTCAACAACAAGCCACTGAAGCCCAACAAAAAGTCAACTCTGAGAATGCCCGTCAATTCGCCGAGATCAGATCGTACATCCCAGCCTTATCACCTCAATCGTTGCCCAATCCAAATACCAATAAGGCCAGCTCATCTGGAGTACTTCAAACTCCTCCATCAGTCGGATCCTTCACCTCACCACCTGGTTTCCAAAACCCGAATCAAGGATTTTTTACACCTTCTAGGACAAACCAAGGGAACCCACAACAAGCGCCTAGAAACCAAGTCAATTTCAAAACCCCACCCCATCCAAACCAATCTGCTAATGCTGTCACTCTGAGAAATGGAAAAACCACTTCTGCCTACACCAGACCACTAGCTTCTGAGGATCAAATTGAAATTGAGGAAGAGTTTGATGATGGATCAGCTGAAACAACCATGCTCCCTCCTTCCTCCCCAACCATAACCATCCCCTTTTCCGGAGCTCTTCATCGAAGAAAACCGCGATCATCCACCATCGATCCGGAGTTAGAAAAACTATTCTCGGACATAGTCATTGAAATCCCACTCTTGAAAGCCCTCGAACAAGTTCCAACCTTCTCCCGATTTTTGAAGGACAAATGCACACCAAAACGAAAACCCAAAGGAAAAAGTAGAAGTGACAATGAAGATATTGAAAGACATGTGCTCCCTCAAGCAACAACCAATGCCATCTCCCAATTCTTACCCACAAAAAAGAAAGATCCAGGAGCTCCTCTAGTTAGATGCACAATTGGCAAATTAACCTTCAACCACACTAGATAATGGTGCTTCCATCAATCTTCTCGCGACTGCTATTCTAGAGCAATTTGACCTAGAAAAACTGAAACCTGTCTCAATGACTTTGCAAATGGCTGATCGATCTGTAAAAAGACCAAAAGGACTACTTGAGGATGTGATAGTTGATGTTCAAGGTCATAAATTCCCGATTGACTTTGTTGTGATGGATATGGATCAAGCAAATATATTGAGTGAGACACCAATCATACTCGGACGACCATTTTTGGCCACTGCTAAAGATCATTTTGATTATGAGGTTGGAAGAGTTGAATTTAAAATCAATGGTCAAGTCATTCCGACAGACCTGGTCACCCCTACTTCCACTGAATCTGAGACCGAAGAATGTGGTTGGATAGAAAGATGTGTCGTTCTCAACATTCAAAAAGACTTTGTCCCCATCCATCTCACCAAAGACCCTTTAGAGGTTAGTCTGAACACCTCTAGATCCACTTACAAAAACACTTCTCATGAAATTGCCACCTATAATCTGAATCTTGCACTAGAAGCTCCACCATGCCCTCTCACCGGACAAGAAATTAATGAGCTTGATAATGCCTGGGACACATTAGACTCTGAACTCACACTGACCTCAACCATGATCATGCCCATGATGGAACCACCATTTGAGACTATTTCTGTAATAGACTCAGGAAACACTACAAGTCTGAATCCATCGACAACAACTGTTGAATTAAAGCCACTACCCAAAGATCTGAAGTATGCTTTTCTGGATGATGCACAGACTCTACCAGTCATTATCAATGCCAACCTAAACCATATGCAAGAAAGTCAACTCATGGGAGTTTTGAAAAAGAATTCCCAGGCCATTGGATGGAAAATAACGGATCTAAAAGGAATAAGCCCAACATTCTGTACTCATCACATATATCTGGAAAATGATTGTAAACCCTCTCGGGAAATGCAAAGACGGCCGAATCCTAATCTACGAGAGGTTGTGAAGAATGAGATCTATAAATGGGCAAGTGTGGGTATCATTTACCCTATCTCTGACAGCCTTTGGGTCAGTCCTCTCCATGTTGTCCCCAAGAAGGCTGGATTAACAATTGTCAAAAATGAGAAAGGCAAGGACATACCGACCAGAGTAGCAACATCTTGGAGAGTCTGTGTAGATTATAGGAAACTCAATAAGGCTACTCGTAAAGATCATTTCCCATTACCATTCATTGACCAAATCATTGAGAAGCTAGCCGGAAAAGAATTTTTCTGCTTTTTAGATGGATATTCCGGTTATAACCAAGTAGCCATAGCACCAGAAGACCAAGACAAGACCACTTTCACTTGTACATTTGGAACATATACCTTCCGCCGCATGCCTTTCGGACTACGTAATGCCCCAGCAACATTTCAAAGATGCATGATGGGAATTTTCACTGATATGATCGGCGATTTTATGGAAGTATTTATGGATGATTTCTCTATTTTTGGAGACTCTTTTGAGAAAACACTGGGATTTTTGGGCAGAGTCCTCCAGAAATGCATTGAAGTGAACTTGATATTATCTTGGGAGAAATCACATTTTATGGTGAAACAAGGGATTGTGTTAGGACATGTTCTGTCAAAGAAAGGGATGGAAGTAGATCCATCAAAAATTGAGACAATCACCCATTTAAGTCCGCCGGTGAACATCAAAGGTGTTCGGTCCTTCCTAGGTCATGTCGGCTTTTACCGCCGCTTCATCAAGGACTTTTCGAAAATTTCCCGTCCTCTCACAAAATTACTGGAAAAAGATCAAGACTTCACTTTTACTGAGGATGCTTTTGAATCTTTCAAAACCCTGAAGAAAATCATCACTGAAGCACCCATCCTACAACCCCCAGATTGGAACTGTGAATTTGAGATCATGTGCGATGCATCTGATTATGCTGTGGGGGCAGTATTGGGTCAAAGGAAAGATGGGAAACCTTATGCCATTCACTATGCCAGTAAAACTCTGGATGCTGCTCAAAAGAACTACACTGTGACTGAGAAAGAACTTTTAGCTGTGGTGTTTTCCTTAGAGAAATTTCGATCTTACATCCTATGATCCCACATCATCATCTACACAGACCACTCGGCTTTGAAATATCTCTTCACAAAAATCGATGCTAAGCCTAGACTCATTAGGTGGGTATTATTGCTCCAAGAATTTGATTTGGAGATTCGAGATAAAGCCGGAGCAAAAAATGTCGTGGCTGATCATCTTTCAAATCTCCCTTCCTCAAACACAGACACAATCCCAATTTCTGATAAATTTCCAGACGAAAGCATAATGTCAGCTTCTCAACAACCTTGGTATGCAGACATCGTCAATTACATCGTCACTTCCACATTCCCTGATGACTGGCCAAAACATAAGAGAGATAAAACCAAGGACCAAGCCCGATACTATCACTGGGAAGACCCTTTGCTCTTCAAAGAGGGTACTGATTTAATATGGAGACGATGCATCCCTGAATCTGAAGTCAATGATGTCCTAACTCACTGCCACACTTCTGGGTGTGGAGGACATCACTCAGGGAAGCGTACAGCCGCTAAAATCTTACAATGCGGTTTCTACTGGCCCACACTCTTTAAAGATGCCCATCATTTTGCTCAATCTTGTCCTGCCTGTCAGACTAATGGAACAATGACCCGCCGTAACATGATGCCCCTCCAACCCGTGCATATAGTCGAGATCTTTGATACTTGGGGAATAGACTTCATGGGACCTTTCACCACATCACATGGCTACCAACACATTCTTCTCGCTGTTGATTACGTCTCTCGTTGGGTAGAAGCCATTCCTACTCGTGCTGCCGATAGCACAACCGTTGTCATGTTCTTGAACGACCTATTCTCTTGATTTGGATTGCAAAAGGTGGTCATTAGTGATGGAGGCACCCACTTTCTGAATGCTTCAGTCAAGAATTTACTCAAGAAAAATGGAGTCGAACACCGTGTCTCAACTGCGTATCACCCACAGACTAATGGAATGGCCGAGCTATCAAACCGAGAAATCAAGACCATCCTCCAGAAAATTGTTCGCTCTGATCGTATAGACTGGTCCCAACACTTACCTGCTGCTCTCTAGGCCTACCGCACCGCTTTCCGCACACCCTTAGGTATGAGCTCATTTCGGTTAGTCTATGGAAAGCCGTGTCACCTACCTGTAGAGGTCCACCACAAATCACTCTGGGCAATCAAGAAATGTCATCTGGATTATAAAGAGGCTGGGAAGAAACGACTGTTGGACTTATCTGAACTTGAAGAATTGAGATCACAAGCCTATGATAACAACCTGCTATACAAAGAGAAAATCAAGTTGTGGCACGATGCCAACATTTCGAGGAAAACATTCAAGGAAAATCAAAAAGTATGGCTATTTGATGCAAAACTGAAGTTATTTCCAGAAAAACTGAGATCAAAATGGAAAGGACCATACATTGTAACTCAAGTATTCGATAATGGCTCGATAGAAATTTCTGACCCAAACACTAAAGCCACTTTCAGAGTCAATGGTCAAAGACTAAAACCCGTTGTTGAACCATCTGGTCATATGCCTGTTTGCACAACATACCTTCTGCAGGAAAAATGAACCACCACATCGCCTAGCTAAGGCGTTAAATCATGCACTATCGTAAGCCTCCCCTCACAGGTATCTTTTTACTGCTCGCATGTTTATTTTCACTGCATTGCATTAGATAATTATGGGGGTACTCCTCTGCATTACATTCCAAAAAAAAACAAAAACAAAAACAAAAATACATTTCACATCCCTTTTGATCCTCCTATTGCACATTATCTTCACCATGAGGACATGGTTTCTGTTAAGTATGGGGGGTGTCTGCATAGTTTTTCAAAATTGCATACTCTTTCAAAAAAAATCCCTTTTGGAAAAAAATTCCCCTAAAAATATTTTCAAAAACAAGAAAACCACCAAAAATACATCCTTCCTAGTTTTATCCTATTTTGAGAAATCAGATCTTCACTGCATAAATCATAGACTGAGGTTGAGTTGACCCTAATCCACTAAAATTCATCAGAATTTCACTAGGCATGAGTTTTTAAACTTTCTTCAGGTCCATTTGGACTTTATTCTCTCAGTTCCACTAACTCTACTGGTGAATGAACTTCTGTATCTAATTAGATCACCTGAGCAACTAGTAGTACTCTTAAACTCTTCAGTGGATATTAAACAACTGCACATTGCACTTAGCTTGAGTGAGTTGAGTTTACGAGATACAATTACAATCTAGTTGAGGTGAGGAGTTGTCCTCTTGGTTGTGCCAATGCCTGAACCTTATCTATAGTCAGTGAAGGAACCTGATTCAGGAGCAACATGATCTCTCTAGTCTAAGTGTGTCAGCAATTAAGCCAGTATCGTGCCTCCAAAGACAATATTAAGCCGATACTACCTCTTGATGCCAAAACCCAAGACAAAAATACCACAAAAAGGCATATCACAATACAAATGCCAAAAACCACCAATCATTGTGCAAAGCAAAAGCAAGGAAAGAAGACCACCAAATAACCCTTCTCCACCAAAAAGCCGTGGTAGCAGCCCAATGATGCTACCTAAATTTTTAAAAGAGGCCCAGGGTTATGCTCTGCAAAAGGAAAAGAATGAGAGCAACGGACCAAAGCGGTCTACGGAAAACCCCGAAATTAAGTCCCATTCACAAATAAACTATGACCTATTTTTTCTATGCTGACATACTTGGGTGAAAGGAGATTATGCCTGAATCTAGGTGAGGACTGAGGCTATTTGTATAGGGAATCATTCGGTACCTTGATAGATTGTGTTGCTAGCTCGTTCTCTTGACTCACGAAAGCTAAAACTATCACTAACACTGTTTATATCCACTCAAGGTCAAAGAGAATACCTGTTTCTTAGGGATGAGCTGACTTGATCGACCTTCTGAAACCATGTTTGATTTTGTTGGAACTAAGAGGCTGTTGAAACTACAAAACTCGAGTCAAGTTGACTATTCGAATAAATCATTAATCCATGGGTCAACTCTGCTTAAGTTTGTGCATCTGTGTGGTTAGGATCTGAAAACTCAAGACTTTGTGGGTATGTCTGCTGCAAACCCTCATCCAATCTATCTTGGCTATTTTCCTTCATTATTTCTTATCTTATTCTTGCTCGGGACTAGCAAGACTTAAGTATGGGGGTGTGATGATTACAATATACACAGAGATAATATGATCAAATTATGTGATATACAACTTGAATAATTGATCTGTAAACTCCAAATTCACATAATCTATATTCCTTACTTACAGCAGACAAGATATCTATAATCGCACACAATCTCTGCATAAATCAACTGATCATGATTTTCTAAATCAAGAAAAATGTTTTCAAAAAAATATCGATTATATATTTCATTCCTAATCATTCTTGTCAAGTCACCTAAATATAACTTAACTAATTATCTGCATGAATTAAGCAAATTATATGGAAATGAATTGGGTATATATAGCATTAAATATAACACATTGATTTGACTCTACAAAACCTCACTTTTTATTGGGAAGAAAATGGAAGGGAAGATAGTATAATTTGCCCACTCATTATAGCTTGGATAAAGCCTATAGTTCTTTGTTGGAAAGAAATGGAGAGGGGGAATAGTGCAAAAGTTCCTCTCTTTAATATCATGCATGTGCACCAATTATCCCTCCCCTTTCCCATATATGGAGCCACCTTCCTCATGCATTCCCCATGCAAATAATAAAAATCACTCTCCCATTCCCATGCATAGCCGACTACACATATGCATTCCCCATGCAAAAACAATTAACTCTCATTTCACCAATAATGGTATTTTGTCTTCACTTGCATGGCATGTCTCCAAGCAAAATCCATTATAAAATGGCACTCTCTCTCCCTCCATTTTGGACTCACGCCATTCTCTTCTCTCCCCCATTTTCTTCTTTCTCATTTTTCTCTCTTGTTTCCATCTCCCTCTCTCTCATTTTTCTCATGCAGGTACAAAGATAGCGCCAACAACGTCCAATCGTTCTCCTCCTCCTCGCGGTTCGCCTTCAGCCCGTAGCAGCCCGTGCGTCCACACGCACGGCCATCTCCTCCAGTTCATAGCAGCTTGCACGGTTATCTCCTTCCGCGCTGCTGCGACGCATCTCCTCCTTGACGACCATCTCTCTCCGGCTACATACTCGTGTGTGCAATAGCCCACGCGTCTTCCCACACACTCCCATCTCTGCCATCATCGTCGTCTTCACTCGGGAATCAAATAGAGAAGCATTTCTTTTCCATCTTATTTGTCGCTTGTATTTTTTTTCTACCTTAGTTAATTGTTTAAGTTGAATTTGGAAGGAAACAACTCTAATGTTATAAGTTCTCTTGCATTTTTACACTAGTTGGTTTTGTTTGAATTGAACTTGAAAGTATTTTTATTTTGTAAGGTCTCTTTTCATCTCTAAGTTTTCTTTAAATGAATTCATCGCAAGTTTTACATTCCATTTTTTATTGAAACATTGCAAGTGATCTCTTATTTCTTTAATCTTAATTTACAATTCGGCCCCCGTTATTTTATTTAGTTGCACGCAGGCCCTCATTCGTTAACTTTAAGTTCTTGGAAGTACTTTCACCGTAGATTGCATCGTCTCTTCAAAAATTCACATCTTTCTCTCGTCACCATGGATTAAAATTCTAATTAAGCTTGAAAGAAGAACAAATATCGCAAATTTACTTGGTCCCTGTGGATTCGATCCTCTACTTGCCACGTACATTTTTTATATACTTTGATCGTGCTCGTAGTTGTAATATTATTTGTTTGATTACGGTTTTGTGTGGGACAACAACGACGTGGTAAAACAACTTTTTAAACCACATAAAATCGCATCAACAGTCCTCCAAACCTTCAATCAATTAAAAGAACTGGTTACTCATGTACCGGTGAATATGTGATTCATCACTCTAAAATGTTGAAAATAGAGCCTTGTTCACGAGTAATTAGCTGCATTTCTCTTTTTATTTTGCATTATTCTCATTCATACATTAGAATTAAAGTATGCATTTTAGCATCCATACTAACATTAAATAAGAAGCCAAAATTCATGTGTAAATATAACTTGTATATTTAGCATATTTCCCTTATTTTTATTTATTTTTCTCTATTCGGAATTGAATAAAATCAACTATATAGTGTATATACTACTAACATTAATAAAGAAAAAATATAAAGAATACTAACTTGTAAAATTGGCCAATAAAACCCAAACCCTAGTTTGAGACTAAGAACTATAAAATGTGAATATCTCTCTCATACAATATCCTATGGACCCTTACTCACTTTTGAATTAATGTACATTTAATTACCTTCAAAACAAGACCAAATTCAAAAGAATCAGAGTTCGTATGTGAAACTTGAGTTTTGGGCTCCTATTGTATATTGTATATATTGACTATACTACCCTTTATTTTATATTTTAATTTTCATAATTATCAAAATCCAAAAAATAGGTTAAGTTGCAAATATTTGTTTTATATTTTCGTAATTTTATTTGATTTTTATTTTATTCTTAAAATGTCAAAATAATCTGTAAAAAATAGAAATATGGTATTTTATACCTATAAGGTACCCCCAAAAATACTTTTTGTATAGATGACTTCTTTTGATTTTCGGTCCTTAACAAAAAGTTGTAGATCTTGTCGAGATGAGCAACTTTCAAGTTGACCACTTTTTTATTTGACCCATTTTGTTATTTCTTTTCTATTTTTCTTTTGATTTAATTTTTGATTTTTTTGGGAGCAGTACATGGCAGCTCCTGCAACCGCCACATGTCACCCACATTTTTATTTTTTTAATTTATTTTTGTAATTTTTATTTATTATTTTAGTTATTATTTTACATTATTTATTATTTTTTTCTTTCATTTCAATTTCATTATTTTTTACCCCCATCATGTGGCCGCCCCTACGCCAATCCCCCTCATTCTCCCACTTCTCTGCTTGGTCACGTGCCTATCACAATACCACCCCCTCTTGCACTAGACATGCCGCGCACCAACTGTCGCCCTACCTCCTGCGGCGGTGTGCGGCCCAACCTCCTCCACCTTTCCCTCCTTTGGTAGTGGACTGCCTCCCTACCTCTCTCTCTTCCCTCGTCGATTCACCCTTCTCTCTCCAGTTCTTCTCTCTCTCCTCTGACCGACCCCACGCTTTGCACAGGCAGTTGTGCACGACTCATGTGTCTCTCACCTCGTCCCCCCCTCATAGCAGCCATCTCTTCCACGAACCCCGTACAGACCCGCTCGCTTCACACCGCGCCAACTACCTCCACCACGATCCCTCAGCCGCACTCCCCGCTCCCCCTCAACCTCCTTTAAAAGGCAACTCCCCTCCCTCGTCGCCTTTCATACGACAAGAAGATCAGCCCAATATTCTCGCTACCTAAGTAACAGCTAAGAAGAAGCGAGGTCATGCGAAGACGATCGCATCCTTCTCCTCAGCTAGATACAGGAGGGAGCCTCCTCCTGTTGCAGCTACCTACCAGTGCTACTTAGCTCAGGTTTGCCGTACCCTTGAGCAATGATCATTCGGAGCTTTAAGCTCCAGCCATATTCCCTGGCACCCAGTCCGAACCCATCAGGTATATTCTTCCTACCCGTTCTCCCCTTTGATTTCCTCTGTTTTTCATTTCTTTTTCTATGTTTCCATGTTCTTCCCATTTGCCTCTGCTCTTCTTCCATCTTCGATCTGTCTGCCTCCACCGTTTTATCTCCTCCATCACTTTTGTTCGCCCCACCGATGACTCCCACGTCACCCTCGCTTTCCTTTCACCCTTCACCTTTTGCACGCTCGTCGCTTCGCAGAAAGCAGAGCCACCACTTGCTCACCTCCTATTACATGCACAACCCGCTCCGCTTCCAGCAGCTCGCTCCACCCAAGTGCACCAACGATGCCTCGAGCCCCGTGTAAGACCCGCATCGCCGTCAACCTCCATCTACGACTAGACACAAACCGCCAGCTCCCGCCTCATCGATCTCTCTAGACCTCGAAGAAGGCGCTTCGACACTCAGTAGCCGTGGATCTGGGATCCCATTCTAGATTGAACGACTCAGGGCCTCTCACATGCAGCACAACCTCCTTGTATGATCGACTGCCTAGGAGCATCCCAAAGCATGACCATTCGAACACGTCGAGGCTAGGACATCCGAGCTCTGGGATCACATGTCGAGCGCATGCCCTGTGGGCAATTTACAGAAGCAACCCCTTTCTCCACAGTATTCATCTGTCGATCAACGCACTTACACAACGCGTGTGAGCTCTAGGATAGCTGCATCCAGCACCCCCAAAATTCTAGAAATCACAATCTAGTCTCACCAACTAAACCGCACTGGGGCGCAACAGCTTCTTTCCTTGTAGGATAATTGCGTCCAGCATCCAGAAGCATGCCCATTCAGATACGTGGAGGCCAGGATATCCCAACCCAGAGATCGTGTGCCAAGAACTTGCCCTGTGGGCAATTTAAGAGGCAACCCCTTTCTTCGCGGTATTCACCTACCGGTCAACGCACACGCACGACGCGCGTGAGCTCTGGGACAGTTGCATCCAGCACCCCAATGAAATCGCAATCCAGTCTCGCTAATCGAACCGCATATGAGACGCAGGAGCTCCTTGAGAAAATTACAAGAAACCCCCGCAGGTTCTAGTAATTAAAGAAGCATTGTGTGCACTATTTTTATTTCAGTTTATTTCTGAAATTGCAATTAGACCCATGTCTTTGAGTTTTTATATGAACAATCATTTCACTTCTTTTTCTTATTCCAAAAACAACATGTTATAAAGCAACTTATTTTCTATTTAATGAGTATTTCTTTACATTTTTGTGGACAGTGGATTATTTATTATAATTAATTTGGTGAAAACTTGCATAGTTTACCTATTTATACTCTAAGATTGTTATTTAACTATTCGTTGATCTAAAAAATCCAAAAAAATACATTAGATAAAATTAGTTGTTTCTATAATATGCCCAAAAATCACATTATTTGCATGCATGGTTTTATCTAAATAAATCATTGTGTGATTGGAGAGATTGATTTTTAATAGATTGTAAACTCAACAATTTTAGGGTTTATAATTTTTCCTGGATTGATCACATTGGATACATGTAGGATAATTTTATTTCTTGAAAATAAATTGGTTTGCTATTTATTAAAATTAATTAGCTGTTAATCACATTCCTTACATTATTTAATTCATAATTAATTCATATTGCATCCAAAAATTCCAAAAAAATAAACTAGCTTGATTTCATCATAATTTACCTTTTGGCCATGTTTGAGGATTTTTGGACTTGATTTGATCGAAAATTATCATGTAGCCCTTGAACTTCATTAAAATTGCATTTCAGTCATTAATTGCATTTAAAAATACAAAAAAATGCCTATCTGAAAACCTGATTTTAGATCGACTATAAATCAACTTATGGAGGCAGTGGTCACTTTGAGTCCGACCTTGGGCTTGCCCAAGTAAAAAATAGATCGCTCGCCTTAATTGATTAATTAATTAATTTAGCAGTGATTAATTTGAAATTGCCCGACTGCAACAAAATTTAGAGGTTAATTCCTCCAAATTAACTACGACGTTAGAGGGTTCATCAGGTACGTGTCCTGCAGCCATCCGATTGATCTCTTCCATTCGAGATCATGACAGATGCTTCTGACATTGTTGTTTGGGCTATGTTAGAACAGCGTAGGAATGGATTACCATTTTCTATACATTATGCCAGTAGGACACTTGATGAGGTCCAGAAAAATTATACAGTTATAGAGAAAGAGCTGTTGGTAGTGATTTTCTCCATCAAGAAGTTCTGATCTCTTCTTCTAGGTTCTAAAGTCATCATATTCACTGACCAATATGCTATCTATATATACAATAAAAGAAGGATGCCAAGTCATGACTACATTGTTGGATCCTTCTGCTCCAAGAATTTGATTTGGAGATAAGAGGTAAACCTAGAGTCAAGAATGCGGTAGCAATCATTTTTCCATAAATGAAAGCACTTCAAATCCTGTGAGCAATGTACTAATCACAAAGACTTTTCCCGATGAATAAATTTTGAGTGTCGTATTGCTCCCTTGGCATGTTGAGAACTATATCATCTCTGGGAAAGTTTCCCAAGATTGGACTTGAGTAAAGAAGGATAAGTTTTTATCTGATGTTCATTTCTACTAGTGGGAAGATCCATACCTTTTCAGGGAAGGTACGGGATACATTTGGCGAAGGTGCATTCCTTAGGAGGAGTACACTAGTGTCCTCGAGCACTGTCATAAGATCGAAGTAGGAGGACATCATTATGGAAGTAGAATGACAATGAAAGTATTGTAGTATGGCCTATGGTGTCCTACACTATTCATGGATGCCATAACATATATGAAAGGTTGCATTGGCCATTAGAAACTAGGAGGAACAATTGGTTTCAAACAATCGATGCCACTCAAGTTCATCCAAATATCTATTGTATTTTATGCTTCAGGTTTTTGACTTTATGGGCCTATTTCCCAACAGTCAGGGATATGAATACATCCTGCTTGCCGTGGATTTTGTGAGTCGCTAGGTGGAAGTTATCCACACTCGATCTGAAGATAGCCTTATGGTTTATCGTTTTCTCAAGGACAACATTATCTCATGGTTCAGAATTTCAAAAATTATTATCTCAGATGGGAGTAGCCATTTCATAAACAGAGAAGTCAAGAAATATGTGAAGGAATGCGACATTGATCACCATGTCACATATCCTTACCACCCACAGTCCAATGGCTTGGCTGAACTTTCAATTAGGAAGATCAAAATGATTCTGCAAAAACTTCTACGACCTGATAGGAAGAACTAGTCGTAACTCCTTGATTCCGTTCTATGATGTTATTCTACTACCTACAAGACTCCATTAGGAATGTCTCCCTATCATATTGTCTTTGGCAAGCCATTCCATCTACCCATCGAGTTAATTCACAAATCCCTTTGTGCAGTCAACATCTGCAATTTACACTCATAAATAAGTGGTCAGAACTGGAAGATTGATATAAACAGACTCCTAGAATTTCGAGATTATGCATATGATAACAAACTGAATTATAAGGAGGAAGTTACATGATGGCACAATAAACATATCGGATGAAAGAATTTTGAGCTTGGTCAGAAGGTTGTTAGACATGTGAGACCACGGTGAGCCATTATGCAATAAATATTATTGCAATTCACTTCTTAATCTGAAATGAAGAATAACTAATTTGCATTTAGGTCCCTTAGTACATTTAGAGTTATGTACCATGGCCATTTTAACAATCATACAGTTATTGATTCAATGGTTGAATCATAGAGGTATGTGCTTAGATGATATCTAAATAGTTAGATTGAGGACTCATCAAGCACCATCAAATGATTGATAAGAAAGGATATCCAACCTAAGAAGATGATGAAAATCCTTCTCCAAAGTCTGATATCTGACTAACCTCTTGATGCAGGTACTCTGCATTGGAAAATAGATTCAGAGATGTTAGATAAGTTAGGTCAAACAGTTGACCTAACGAGGTCAGGATAACCAAGACCTATGTCATCTACTGTCATGATATAGGCACGCATTCTCTGACTGGAGATAGATGTGTTGCTATATATCTAAGTATGTACATTTGGAAGATCAATAGGTTGATGACCTATTCAAGGTCTATACCGATGGGTTGGTGTGCATATAAGGACATATGAGTAATACGGTCTCTCAAAGAGATCATATAGATACATTACTGAACCGTAAGACATGAGCCCACTCATGAGATATTGGGATCAAACTCCGTGCATGATCATCTTGCTTTGGAAGCTTGACTGAATTTGTAGGTATAATATATGTTTCCAAAAGTTATATGATCGATACCTAGGTACAATATAAACTTTTGGAAAATATATGATCGATACCAACTCTAAATTATCAATTGAGAAACTTAATGATAAAAACTTGAAGGAGACAGTTCAAACATAATCTAAAACATCGGGTTTATTCTAAGTCTTGCAGTATGCACGATGTAGGTGTATTAGGAATGCTCGAGGGTGATGTGGTTGTAAATAATTGTATAACCATGACACTTCCATTCTGAGTATTGATGAAATAGGTTTGGATTTTAGTGACTCCTCTTAGTAGAGAAGTAATCTGATCTCAGTCCCATTGTTGGACATTGATCTGAATATGATTTAGATGCATTGAGAAGATTCGATTTACGGCTTTGATTTGATTAAACATCTTTCAGAGGTTCTCACGATCTGGATTTGATATATGATCTCAATATCCAAGTCACTATACGTGGAATGTACAATCATCACATCCTTATCTCCCAGTATCCACAAAGAACGTGCATTATTCTCTAAAGAGTTCAAGAATAATTCCATGGTAGATAACGTATCAGATCTTTGAAGAAAAATTAATAATTAAATATGAATTAATTATTATGAATAACGTGAACATGATTTATATTATCTGTATATATGAGTATGGACATCCATAATAAATAAATATAATTTAATTATCAAGGATATGATTAATATGGATATAACTATCCATATTAAACAAAAATAATATAAATGTGATTTATGATATATTGGAGAGAGAGAGTCATTTGTAATTAGTATTTATGAATTAAATGTTAATGTGAATTGGATTCACATTTGAAAATTAATTGTAAATACAATTTACATTTTATTTTAGATGTGTGAATATGATTCACAATTTATCAATGTCATGGTTGAAATTATCACAAAAAAATATGAAATTATTTTTGTGAATAATTATGCAACAAATGTTGTTGCACATGTGGAAATTTGGAGAGATTTGAGATCTCACTAATCGGGAAAAGAAGAGGCACATACCCCTTTGTAGGGTGGATGGCCATGGAGTCCTACTCCATGTATGGTTGTCCACTCTATTAAGGGAAGGAGGATTGTCCTCTTTCCATTATTTCCACATGAAATTGATTTGAAGTAAATTGATTATGTTGTAAATTATTTGCAACAAATTTAATTTATTTTAAATTGATTTTTTATTGTTGCAAATTTATGCAACAAAATCATTTCCATTGACTGAAAGCACAAATCAATCTAAATCATTGATTTCATGTACACATGGATTGAGATCCATTGGCATCTAATTTAGGATTAGAGGGAGGTTGGCCTAGCATTTTCTACTACATGAATTAACAGAGAAATAACTCTCTCTATCTCCATAATCTCATATACGCTCACTCTCTCTCTCTCAATATGGTGGTCGTCCACATTGTTGACCGGAAAAAGACTCGCAATCATTGCAACGTCGTTGTGCTGTCGGATCGACTGTTCATGGATCTCCTCCATTTTCGTGCTTCTTACTCGTGAAGAATGTGTCAGATTTCATGAGACGAAATCAGGAGACTCCTCGCTCGGATTGCAAAATTATTCGGAATTATTTTTATGAATAATTATGCAACAAATTTTATTTCACATGTGAAATTTTCGAGAGATATGATATATCACCAACTAGGAAAAGGAGAGCCACCTTCCCCTTTTGTAGGGTAGATGTCCATGGAGTCCAACTCCATATATGGTCATCCACTCTATTGAGGGAAGGAGGCTTATCCACTTTCCTTTTATTCCCCGTGAAATTGATTTGAATTAAATTGAATATGTCGTAAATTATTTGTAAAAATATTAATTTACTTTAAACTCATTATTTGTTGTTGCAAATTTATGCAAAAAAATCATGGCCATTGATTGAAAGCACAAAACAATCTAAACCATTGATTTTGTGTACACATGGGATTGAGATCCATTAACATCCAATTTAGTATAGAAGGGAGCGTATCCCTAGCCTTTTCTATTACATGAATTACAAGAGAAATAACTCTCTCTCTCTCTCTTTGTCCATACTCTCATACATGTCCTCTCTATTTCTCAACATGGTGGTTGTCCACATTGTTGACCTAGAAAGACTCGCAACAATCTCGACACTATTGTGTTGTCTAATCGACTATTGATGGATCTCCTACATCTTATATGCTTCTTGCCCATGAAGAAAGTGTTGGATTTTGTGAGACAAAATCAAGATACTCCTCGCTCGGATCTTCAACTTGGATTGTGGGAAGCATGCATCTCATCCACATGCCCGTAAGTGCGACCTTTGTTGGATCAGACTTGAGAAAGGAGGTTTTTTACTTTAGAGATAAAGGATTGCAAACATGCTTCAATAGGTATTCCTATAACTCATTTATGATCTTGATGAAATGATTCGAGAAGTTTCTTGAATCATTTGGTCTCATCTATTTAAAAAAATTAATTTTTGTTGCCCGATGCAACTAGTATGGCTAGTTTTTCTAGGTCATATGTGATGCGACCTACACGCCTCCGTGATGCTCTAAAGCCTAAGCCCTAGACTTCTAGTGGTATCAAAGCCTTGGTAAAAGGTCTTGGATGTGATCCAGACCCTAAGGGAACAAGGTTTTGGAAATCAGTTATGCAGAGAATCATGATTTGTGCATACGATGCATGTTTTGAATTTTTTTCATTAAAATTAAAAGAACATGTTTATGCACTATTTGGACATGTTTTAGCTAATTGTTGGATCCAAAAGTGCACGAATTAAAATTCGAAAGTTCCCGCAACAATATTGCTTTGGCATGTATTCTCGGATGTGTAAGAAATTATTTTTTTCTTACTATTTTCATGTCATGAAATGTGAAACAAATACCTTAATTAAGTAGAGAACTAAAATAGCAAGCCGCTTAAATTTATTTTGCGTGATTCCGACTCCGTTTGCCCTAGATATTCCATATTTAGTGGAGATTGGTTGGATGATGATCAGATCATCAAGATGTCTTTCTTAATATGTTTATCATTTAATGAAAATCAAGGAATTGTGAATTTACCCTGATTAATTTGATGCTTAATATTTATGAAAATATTTGATTAAACATCAGTGACCATTGAATGAGAGTTTCATGACAAAAACCCTAGTTTATCCTCCAATAGTTATAGAACTTTTACATGCAAAACCAATAACATATTTTCCTGATGTGCTTAGAAATTTAGGTTCTCAAAAGTATTTTAAGATACCTAATATTTATGAGTGATTACTATATATGTATCACGTCGATTACAAAGAGCATGTGATCGAAAAAATCTCTTAATTGGCACCTTGCACCGTAGTGGAAGCACTCCTTGTTAGTATAATTTGTCCAATATGGCTTGATCTGCTATAAGGATGGGTAGTGATAACCGAAATTTTGCGAGCGGTAAAAATGAGTTGTCAGTGTAGAGAACCACACAAAAAAATTTCCATTAATCAAAAAAATCAACAAACATAGGATCAGAGTTTGTTTCACTATTTCTTTTACCAGGCAAGTGTTCTTGGGTCGAACACAAGGAAGCAGAAATTCGTGCTCGGGATTTTCGAGCGAAGAAATATTTTTGTAATAGTTTTATCCTTTTTTATTTTGCTTCTTGAAATCGAGAAAGCTCTTTTTGTGAATTTTATTTTTTAAGCTTTTTTTTATTTTCCAATTTTTATTTGATTTTCAACGGGATATTTTGTGATAAATTTATCTACAATATAGTTAGTGAAAATAATAGAGGAATAGTGACTATATAGTAGAGAAATTGACTCAAGCAACAAACTCAAGAAAGATAAGAAAACAAAACAAGACAGAACAATAATAGAGAAAGAAATTCAAAACAAAATTTGCGAAGAAATCGTCAAAAAAATTATACAAAAATAAAATGTAAAAAAATACGGTGATAGAATATAGTCCATGGTATACAATGTTCACGAAAGTCCAAAAATAATGTGTAAAAAATACAATAGAAAAGATAAAGGATTATTTTAATTATGCCCCTGGTCCGAGACCAAATTGCAAAGAAAATCTGAAGTATTCATATTTAGGTCCCTAGTCAAGGACCTAAATGCAAATATTCTTCTTTCTGGAGGTAGTCCTGAATTTCCTAGAAGCTCTGGGTTAAGTTGTAATTTGTCCACCAGTTCGCTATTTAACGGCAAAGATTAGAATGGTGGGTGTGATCTGAGCCATCCATTAAGACACGTAGCAATAACATGTGCATCGTGTTCCTCAAGGGTGTTCTTCCCCAATCTGAAGGAGCTGGTGATGATTCATCGACTCCATTTCTATATTCGATGGATTCGTGATGAGGCTGATCTCCGGCAAGGCCAGAAGGAGGTCGCCTACCCCCTTCGAGCTCCCCTATGATGGGGAATGATTGGAGATGGGCGGTGGTGACTTGGAAGTCCACTAAGGTTTCAAACCCTAGTTCTGGCAAAAGCTGCAACTGTTAGATGGCTCCACGAAGAATGTGATGCAACTCCAAATGTTAACAAAGATGCTTCAGAAGCATGAGTACGACTTGCAAAGAAGTTTAGTTTGCTCAATTGAAGGAAGAATCAGCCGAATTTATAAGAATTTGCGATTCAAATAAGATTTCTAGGAAGTGGGTATTTAACGTGAAAGCTTCGATGGATTTGAGAAGAATTGCAATAAAATGTCAACCATGATTGGAAGATGGTGATTAAAAGATGCTAATGAGGTGATTAGTGAAGCTAATTAGGCTAGGAAATTGAAGAAATTAAAAGGGGTGAATGTTGCACTTGGGAAATGAGGTTGTAAGAACCTCTGTCGTTGCTCGGGGGTCGATGTTGCCATGTTGCATGCGCGCTACGGCGGCACTGCAAGGCCAACCAAGGCCTTAGAACTCTCCTCCTAACGTCCCTCGTTCACACGAAGCAGTCACTTGGGTGATGTCGCCATCGAGGATGGCAGAGCATGGTCTTGAAGTTGGCGGTCAAGCAGTTTATTCTGGAGATGGAGAAGTTAGTTGCGAAATATGAAGTTTGAATCATTATATAGATGAATCAATGGAGGATGAAGAGTGATCAAAGGGCCAGCGTGGATTAGGTTAATTAGGTCTAGGATCTGGATGGTTTAGATCAGGGTTTAGTTTTGAGAATCGACGGGAGTAATTTGTTGAAGATCAAACAGTGAAAAAACTATAGAACAACTTTTTGATGAAGGTTATATATATTAAATATAAAAATGAAAAGTGTAAATAATTAAATATATTAATTTATTGTATAATTTATTTTCATAAATAACATATATTTAATGAAATATAAATATAATAAATATGTATATAGAATACTTAATAAATAGACTTTTGATTTTAAATTTGATAAATTAATAAATAACATGTAATTTTTATAATTTATTAATTAATAAGATAATAAATATGTTGTATATGACTTTATATATATTTTATAAATTAATTTAAATATATAAATAAGTAAGAGTAATTCTACAGTTCAATTACATCTAGAATTGGGGTTATTGATTTATTTAAAATGTGAAATAAGGTTTTAAATTTTTGAAATGATTCATGATTAAAATACAAGATCAAGAAAATAATTAAAAATTATAAAATAATTAAAATTATAAATAATATGTTCTAAAGAAAATAAATAACCCAGAATCTCAGTTGTCATTAGGTCCCAAAACTGACTTTTTGCAAACGGACTCTAATATTAATGAAATCACCTTCATTAATTAGATAATATTATTTTATGAAATTTAATATAAGTAGAGTGAAATTGGAGTTTGTGTGAGAAAGTTATGATGTTCAGAAGTTGAGAAATGGTCATTTGAAAGTTAGATTTCTTGGCATTTATATAAGATAATATGTTTAACTTATTTTTATATTCTTGTATACATTTTTAGAAATAAATAGGAGAAGAGTTTGGTGAAAAATATGATCAAATAAAGTAATTAAAAATATTTGAAGTTTTGACATTTATTTGATAAGTAATGAATATTGTTTAGAGTGTATAATAATTCTTTTTGTGGTTTTCTTCCTTATCTCCACCTACTTATTTATTTATCAACAAATCCATGCTGAATTGGTCTTGGGGGTTAGGTTATATACATATATCTTGTAGCCATATTTATATTTTATAAGTCATATTGTGTGTGTATATATATACATATCTACAATCTGCCTTCTTTTTTTAATTTTTTTATTCTTTTATTTATTTACATGAGTTTAGTGCATAAAGATGCAATTTATTCATGAATGTCATTTTGTTAAGAAATGGAATTTAATGAATATTTACATGTATTTTTTAAGGGTTCTAAGACAAAATGCAGAAAGAATATAAATTAATCACGGATTAATCAACCCCTATACTTAAACTTTGCTAGTCCCTTAGGAAACACTTATTTGAAAAATAAGGGAAAAAGAAAGAAAGTTAGAATGAATTTGTTTTCATAAACTAATTCATGAGAACAGACAAAGGACAGATCTTGGTCGGGCATAAAACAAGCATTTATTAATTTAATATGATTAAATTAATAATCATATTTGAATAATACAATTGTACAATTATTAGGGGGTATACTATATAGTAATAGTAAGAAGCCTTAATTGTTTGTTGGTTTAATAGAATTGTTGATTAAATTAAATAATTAGATCTAATTAAAATAAACACTCCATTTTGAATGGAGATGTAATTCCCTTAAAGAATTAATTGTAATGAATATGATTCATAATGAATAATTAAAATTTGAATGGGCTATGGAGGATCATATAAATGATAATCATGGTCTCCCATCAAGCTGAAGGGTTCCATCACCACGGATTGTACGTTGGAGATACATGTCCGAATTGATAGCTCTTACATACAAGCGTACATGGATCAAGCGCTTTGCATCTCGAAAGAGTAAGGTCGTATGCGTAGTGACCCTAATATTATTTCTTCATATTGTTTGGGTGATATTGGATTGTGCATAGTGAAATCTATTAGTGTTTATGATTTATTCAATTAATAACGGGTCAACATAACTTTAGGAGTGGTGGGCCTAGGTGTTAAAGATTGAATAAGGAAATGCAAGTAGGACTTGAATGGCGGAGTGAGTTCCCGCTTCTTTTTTATCTGAATTGTAATTTCTCATATTATTCGGATGTAACAATGGTAGAAAGGAGATCCCAGATCTTGCTAGATATAAAATAGTAAATATATCTCTTCCTTTGAAAGTTTAATGAGGTAGTGGACTTTCAAAGTTTAAAAGGCAAGAAGACTTTGATTTAAAACATTAATAACCTTAATCAAAGATAGATAGATATATATATGCAATTATCTTATTTCAGATAACCTTCATTAAATCCTCTCAAATCTATACGCAATCATAACCAGTAACATTGATTGGATCCATGGTAAAGATGTAGTACTTGCAATTGGACACATAATGTATCTGGTTGCAATGTGAAAGTTTCCTAATGATTATGAGGATTGGCAATTAAATAGACAATATGACAACAACCTAATGTTTGTATGTCTCTATAGTGTTGATCTCTCATCGAGTGTGCTTTGGAAGTAATATGTCGGTGATGATTGTAATTATCAATATCATTCTTAAAAACTAAAGAAGTTATTTTGGTAAACATATGTGCTCTCAACATTTAATCATGAATGGCATGGTTCACTGCATTATGCAGAATGGTGGCTCGATAAGAGATGATGTGCTCAAAATGTTTGTGTACATGCCTGAAGCAAAGTCCTTTTGAGTTAATATGAGTGTGGATATGATGAATGTTATCATTTTGTTATCTTTACTCAAATCTTTCATGAAGCATCATAATATTCATATTGTATGAATGTGATGAAGCAAGAATAAATGTTGAAATGCTCTTATATTGAAGTCCCTTAAGGACATGTTCAATTTAAGAGAAGTGTTTAGGCGTTAAGGAAGCACAATGGAAGCATGGGTATGACCCATGTAAGAAGGAGAGTCAAAGAATTGATTATACTTCTATGACTTCCATACATATGACATCCAAAGTGTTGGATAATGCCAGCACTGCAACAAGCCGATGTATTGATAGTATGACTATCTAGACTATCTAAGATCCTTAGAGAAGTACCCATATAGTGCATCGGGATATTCTACATCTACATATCGTCATTGAAGTTGACTTACTTATTACATAAGATTAAAAGTCTGATAATTCTATATCCTTCTAATAACACTTGCAATTGGTTGCATATGTTTTAGAAGACTAGAAAATTTGATCTTAAGGTTTCATAGTCATCCACATGGGAGTTGACACAATTGTTGCAATAATCTCCATTAGATAGAAAATCTACATATTTTCAATGGGAGAGCCATCAGTTTTAGAGAATGTCTCTATGACCTGGATAATATAATACATTCATTGTTTATTTCTAAACTTATTAGAAATGGAAATGGACATGCATTCTATTATAGACTTGTCAAAAGAGTTATGATTATATATTTAAGATAGAAATCGAACATCTAGAGGACTCTTCTAATTTAGAATATTATTGAACGATTCATTAACATTTCTAATACTGGAAAATTAAACCATAAAAAATCAATAGGAGGATGAAGATCATTTGACAATTATCTAGCATCAAGCCTTGGATATATGTCTATTGATAAGATCAAAAACTAGTAAGAGATGGAACTTTAGATTGTCTGAATGTTCAAATCTTACATATTTTTTAATATTGTATTTGAAGTTCAAATTTCTAACGTGCCCTTCTCTGAGAATGGTGTAAGATGCTAAGATATTCAAGACCTCATACATATTGATGTATCTGGACCCTCTAGACCATATTAAACACTAATGATATGTGATATCTATTAATGATTATTCATGGTATGAGATTTCTTCCTTCACACATTAGAGAACTTTTAAACGTGCAAAGGCTTCATGATTTGGTTGAGAACAAAAGTTAGAAGGAAGATGAAAAGAATTTGATCTAACCTTGGTAGCTAGTACCTATTAGATGAATTCTGGGAATACCTTATAGAAAAAGGAATATCATTGCTATCTCACTACTCCTAATACACCTCAGCTCAATAGAGTTGTAGGAATATGCAATGAGATCATGTGTCACATGAATTTGGTCAATGGTGATTCTTAGCATAATTACCTCTTAGTTTCCAGGTATAGATGTAGTAGAGATTGCAATATAAATCCTGAATACGATTTCATGCAAATATGAACCGAAAACTCCTCACGAACTATGGTTTGGAACCAAGATTAGTGTCAAACACTGGAGGATTTAAGGGTCGCTTGGTGTTGAACACTAACTTCAGGTTTTTATTTAATGGAATTAATCGCAAGGTGAAAATGTCCTCACAACCCAAAGAAGCATCAAGCAAAAAAATTATTTAATTCTCCATCCAAAAATAAAACAAAGAAAAGCAAGCAAGAGAAGTTTATTATTTAATTACCGGTATAACATCCAAGATCGAACTCAAGGAGGCTACAAAAGTCTTGAGGGTTATTTAAATCAATGAAATAAAATAGGAGTCTCTTTTTGAAATTCTTGGTTTTTGTGGATTTTTCAATCTTTTTGCTTTTTATTATTTTAATTTTTTTATTTTTTATGCATTTCTATTTTGTATTTTTTTATAATTTTAAATTTTGTAAATGTTTTTATATTACTTTTTATAAAAAAAATCAAACCAATAAAACACAATTTAGATAAAGGAAAAGAAAATAAGATTTTGTATTTTTAAAATATAGTAAAAATATGCAAAAAAAATATATAAAAGGTTTTTTTGTGTTTTTTATTACTATTTTTGTGATTTTTTTTACAATTTTAGATTTTTTAGGATTGTTAAATTAATTTAAAATAGGAAATCAAGTAAATAAAAAATGTTGCAATTTTTTTGGATTTTTAAAATAGAAAATAAAATTAAGAATGGAGTAAATATATACAAAGAAAAGAGGGTTTTTTAAAATTTAAGAAAGCAATTTTGTGATATTTTTGTATTCTCCATAATTTAATAAGAATTTTTAAATGGTTTTATTTTTTTGCAAATTTTTTAGTTTTTTTAAGAAATTTTAAGATGAAACTTGGTGAAAAATTGAAACAAAACAAAACAAACAAATAAAAAAATTTATGGAATTTTTGGAAAGATTTTTATAATTTTTATTAATTTTCTAATGTAAATAATAAATATTTTTGATGTGTTTTGATTTATTAAAATAATGAAAAAAATTGCAAAACAAAAATTAGGGGTGAAAGAATAGATTAGCAAGTGCTTACAATAATTTTTATGGCATTTTATGATGATTAACTAATTAATTAAAGCAATTAATAAACAATTTAAAAGATTAACTCATAGGTACCTATGTGCATAGAAAACTATTTTCTGGACCAAACGAATAACAAAGCAAATAAATGTGGGTCCAAAATACAATTTACCCAGTGGGGTGTGTGCCAGCGCACGAGATGCGTTGGCACAGACCCCAATGGGAATAATTTAATTCTAAGGGACAAGTGATAACAAACTAAGAGACTATGCTTCTAATAACTCTATGCTTCTAACTAAGAGACTATGCTTCTAATAACTCATTATCATCAACTCTATGCTTGATGATGCACTCCTTGTCCTCCAAACTCCACATGTGCAACAAAATTTGATGCATAATTACTCAAAGAAACAATTCCAAATTATTTGATGACAATTTCAATCATGCCATTGATAAATTATGAATCATATTTACGCGTCCAAAATAAAATGCAAATTGCATTTACAATTAATTGTCTAATGTGAATCCAATTCACATCAATATTTAATTCGTTAATACTAATTAGAAATGGCTCTCTCTAATATCTTATAAATTACATTTATATTATTTATGTTTAATATGGATAGTGATATCCACATTAATCATATCCTTGATAATTAAATCATATTTAATTATCTTGGATGTCCATACTCATATGTACAAATAATATGAATAGCATTCACATTATTCATAATAATTAAATGATATTTAATTATCAATTTTTCTTCAATTCTCAGATACCTTATCAATAATGGAATTATTCTCGAAGGCTTTCAAGAATAATATGCTTTCTCTGCGGATACTCGGAGATAAGGACATGGCGATCGAAAATTCCATGTATAATGACTTGGATATTGATATCATATCTCAAATCCAGATCTTGGGAACCTCTCAAAGATGTTTGATCAAATCAAAGCCGTAAACTGAATCTCCCCATTGCATCCGAATCATATTCAGATCAATGTCCAACAATTGGACTGAGATCAGATTAGTTCTCTATGAAGAGGAGTCACTAAAATCCAAACATGTTTCATCACTCTCTTGGAATGGAAGTGTCATGGTTATACAATCCTTTACGATCACATCACCCTCGAGTATTCCTAATACCCGTACATCCTGCATACTGGAAGACCTAGAATAAACGCGAAGTTTTATATCACATTAGAATTGTCTCCTTCAGGGTTTTATCATTAAATTTCTCATTTCATCATTGGGAGTTGGTATTGATCATATACATTCCAAAAGTATATATCATACATAGGTACGGATCATATACTTTCCGAAAGCATACATCATACCTACAAATTCAACCAATCTTCCAAAGCGAGACGACCATGCACGAAATTTGATCCCAGTATCTCATGAGTGAGCTTATGTCTTCTGGTTTAGTAATGAACCTATATGATCCCTTTGAGAGATTGTATTACTCATATGTCCTTGTTTGCACACCAGCTCATCGGTGTATAGACCTTGAATATGTCAACAATATATCAAACTGCTAAATGTATATACTCAGACATATAGCAACACATTTGTCTCCAGTTAGAGGATGCGTGCCTATATGGTGTTAGTATACGATATATGTCTTGGTTATCTCAAGCTCATTAAGTCAACTCTTTGACCTAACTTATCTAACACCTCGGAATCTCTATTCATACGTAGAAGACGTGCATCAAGACGTCAGTCAGATATCAGCATTTAGAGAAGGATTACATCTCCTTCTCAAGCTGAAAATAATTTCTTAACAATCATTTGATGGTGATTGTTGAGTCCTCAATCTAACTCTTTAGATATCATCCAAGGACCAACCTCTATGATTCAACCATTGAATCAACAATTGTATGATTATTAAGATGGCCATGGTACATAACCCTAATAGTATTGAAGGACCTATTATACAAATTAGTTATTCTTCATTTGAGATTAAGGAGTGAATTGCAATAACATTTATTGCAAAGTGGCTCGTTATGGGATCACATGTCCAACAATCTCCCAATAGTCCAAAGAGCCATATAATAGGCTAATATTTAGACTCACACTCATGTGCTAGTCATAAGCTATTTAGAAAAATTGCTTTGTAGACTACTAGTCACTCTGTTCCCGAGAGACTATGCCAAGCCCTTTTACAAACTTGCTATTTACATGTAATAATGCTCACATCCAATGCAAATGTTGCATCTTATGCAACCAATACTCAATACCATTAAAGTAGTTACACTGCCTTTGTCACTATAATTCAGTAATTATTATAACCAATAAATGATACCCTTATTCCTGGAGATATATGCCTTCTTAGATTAAGACATAGTCTTAACTCTAGTAAGGTATCTATAGGTAAGACAATTTAGATCGTTATCTATAAAGTCTTAATTTCTTAAGAAAAGAGTTTGAAATCACTATCTCAAAAATCTCATACCCTTGAAGATGTTGATTATTACTCCAATTTAGTGTTTCATCTCCATAGTAGGATTAGTAATGTTTTACTACTCCCACTACATAGCAGACACCTGGCCATTGTACACATCTATCATGCACCAAGCTTCCCATAGCTGATGCACTAGGGAATGTAGCTTTGGCATTCACATCCTCAACTCTTTGAGGTGCATTCCATTTAGACATGTCAGTACCATATCTTAAGGGAAAGAAGCATTCCTTGGAGTTTTCCAAAAAAAAGAATATGTCCAAGGTGTACTACTAATGTGATGGAGCCAATGCCCTCCTCTTTTTGCTTCTGAACAACTACAGAACTAAAATATTAGAGGCATACTTGAGATCCTTTTATCTTAATGTAAGGAACAACCAGATCGTAAAACACTTATTATCATCCTTATACCATTCTAAAGGATTAGGATTTTTATCTACATATAGCATGATGAACACAAATTAAATGTTTAGAATTTAGCATATTGTTTCAAGTGTCATATCAATCAATTAGACATGGCATCATGTAGAGCATCAAATAAGGAAAATAATGCAATTTAAATCAACTAAAATGGAGTCCATATGATAAAGATATAAGCGTTTGAGTTTGGGGGCTTAAATGCAAGAAAAACATGGAAAATAAATGCAAAACTATATCAAAAATGTTCTGACAGGGGCATTTATATAATTTTCAAAAGTCACCAAGGCTTTTGCATAATTTTCCCAAGCACGACATGTGAGGCACGCACTCCTGGAGAGGACCATTCTACAATTTCTAGAGAATACATAGGCATTGATGCAATTTTCCTCGGGCCATCACATGCCCATCACGCGGGTGGAGGCTCGGGTGGAGGGTCGGTGCTACAGCAGGTGCCTCAGGCCACGTAGCGACCCAAGGTGCTTTGGGCGAGGCTCGGCACCACCGAGCCTCCGCACTTTAGAGGGGGGTGACATGACTACGCCTCAGCTGTTGGATGGATGTCGGAGGGGTGCTATCCAACAATACCTATAGAATCTATTGATCTTCTTCCGTCGCTTGGTGGCAGCACAATTGGAGCTCCGACGAGGATGTCCAAGCTCCACCGCACTCTTTCGCGACTACTGAAGCCTCGGGAAGAGTCCTGAGGTCCTAGCGATGAAGATCGGGGGGCAGAGGAGAAGAGGAGCTATCTGGTGGTAGAGCACTATGAACCCACTCCAGGGGCGGAGCTCTAGAATGGAGATCCTCTTGAAGTATAGCGATTGAAGAGGTCACCTACAAAATGGTTAGCGATGATATAGACGAAGCGAGGGGGAGGGATTGGAGGGTTGTCGGACGGAGAAAGGGGAGTCGGTAGTGTGATCTCCTCTGCTCAAGTGGAGGAGAATGCCTGGGGTGGAGAAGGGTCCTAGAGGAGAGGGAAGGTGATAGAACGGTTGCACGAAGGTCAGGGTTGTGTGGTAAAGGAGGTGGTGCCTGATCGGAGTTAGGTGGAATGTGTGTTGTGGGAAAAATAAAATAAAACAACAATGAAGCATACCTGGATCCATACAGACTTCCTTACCACTAATTCAGGAAGTCAACGGTGTATGGAGCAATGATGTGCAATTGACCCATCCTATGGGGCAACACCATGGTAGCCACATGCCAATCAGCCTTACCACTAACCTCAGGGTCGTCATTTTGGACAGTACTTCGAACCTCAACCTCAATAATAGAATCACCAGTCTCCACAGTATCAGGGCAATTTAAGATAATCACAACAGTATCCCCAACCATAGTACCGTCATCCACAGTTGTATCATCAGTACATGGCTGGTTAGCAGAAGTATCCCCCTCTACTGTATAAACAATATTAGCTTCCTCCTCCTCCACAACACCATCAGTTGTCCCAGCCTCAGACCCTCAATAGTCAGCAATAGTGTGGTCTGCACATTGAAACTCTTGAGGCAACTCTAGTGAACTCGAGCCTAGACTGCTTGGCCCAACTTGTGAAGGGTCTAGCAAAAATGATAAAGAAACTTGACGACCTCACCACCACAAAAACTCCCATTCCGACGCATGTCGAAGCAAACCCTAATAATTTTAAAAGAAAATAGCAGGTAGAATGTGATGTCTCATCTGTGCATGTCGAGTTAGATAGCCATTATTTTGTTTTATCTAATGTTGTCTCTCATGAGCGGTAAGATGTTGCCTCCATCTGCCGCAAACCAAGGGAAGAATAAAGCTTTGATAGCTGAATCGTCATCTTCTGCACGAGTCGTGCCAGCTACCAGTTCCGGTGAGGAAGGAGGAGGAGCCACGCCAGCCGCCATCAATTTCCACCGCCGCCGACAAAAACAACAAAAAATTGGAAAATTCAAAAAGACCAAAAAGATGCTCATAGTCAATGTGAAGCCATGCTAGTTACGGAGGAGCAACCCGCTGCAGCTAATCCTACACCAGCCAATGAAGTAGAGACAACACCTTTTGGTTGTCCACTATTGCAAAATCGTCAATTCTAGTCTGTACATCTTTTTGTGATCCGGATGTACAGAATTTTGTGGACAAAATTCTTTTGTAAATAAGAACTCTGCCTTTAATTTTAGTCATATAAATATTCCTTTTCCTGGTGCATGGAAAAATCCAAAAAACTGAAAATAGAAAAAGTGCATTGTCTGATCCTGGAGTTGCGGATATTCTGAATAATTTGACTGTTGAGATGCCATTAAAGAAGGCTATGGAATATATGCCCACTGTGAAGAAAGCGTTGAAGGAGGCATGTACAAACAAACATCGGCCAACATGCAACAACAGACATAGGCAGGTAGAGAAGCATGTCCTCACCATGCCGACAGTCGCGACCATCAGCAATCTCCTGCAGAAGAAGGTAGAAAAAGGAGCTTTGATCAGATGCGAGATATTTGACCAAGTCTTTGAGCAAACTCTCCTTGATAGTGGCTCTTCCATCAGCCTCTTGCCTTTGTCATTACAACAAGAATTCGGGCCAGGTCTATTGAAGCAAACACACATGATCTTGTATTTCACGAACCAATCTGACAAAAGACCCCGAGGCTTGTTGGAAGATGTTGCGGTGAAGGTGCATGATATGCAATGTCCAGTCGATTTTGTGGTCCTTGATATGGACTCTCCTGCACCCTTACTATAGACCTCCATTATCCTGGGGTGTCCATTCCTACGGACCACAGAAGCCATAGTTGACTACGGGTCTGGCAAGATCACGTTCTGCTCAAGCAATCACACCATTACAATAGACATGGTCAGCGAACCTAAAGTCGTATCTGATGAAAGTCATACAACATCGCCTGAAGCAGACTGTGATTTCACTACAGAAATAAGAGATACACACCTCTCTTTGAACGACTCTTGGAGCCTAGAATTCCTCTCTCTTGAGGATGACTGGGAAAGCACAGTCGACACAAGCTCCGTTGGCACATGGGAGACAGAATTAGATTCACTGATGCATCTCTTTGACTATGATGATTCATTCCATCCCTAACAGGATGAATTCATTGCAGATCTATTTGACACATTATCAGTTGAACAAAAACTGACTGAGGTGAGCAAAGCTTCCTCCAAGATTCAAGCAGATCATCCCCCAAGCAGCATAGTGTCTGAGGTTACCGAGAAGCATGCCAGACCAGAACTTGAATTAAAGCAACTTCCGGCAGGCCTTAAGTATGCTTTCCTTGCGGGTGTAGAGAATAGGTATCTGGTCATCATCAGCAGCAGCTACCCCCGGATCACAAATTTCGACTTCTCGAGGTTCTAGAAAAAAACTGCAAGGCACTTGGTTGGTAAGTCTCAGACCTCCATGGGAGTCCTGCTCTATGTTTACACCACATTTATTTGGAAGAAGATGCCAAGCCATCCTGTGAATTTCAAAGAAGACTGAATCCAAATTTACGGGTCGTCATGAAATAAATCACGAAATGTTGTGATGCAGGATTCATTTATCCCATCTTCGATTCAAAATAGGTGAGCCCACTGCATGTTGTTCACAAATGAAAGAGGAGAGGAGATATCTACTCAGGTACTGACATCCTGGCATGTATGCGTTGACTACTGTCATCTTATGCAACAATCAAGAAGGACCACTTTCCCTTGCCATTCATTGATCAAGTATTAAAAAGACGGATCAGCAAGGAGTTCTTATGCTTCATGGATGGTTACTCCGTATACAACCAAGTGGCAATCACCCCTGAGGATCAAAAGAAGACTGCCTTCACTTGCTTGTTCGGCATCTATGCTTTCAGAAGAATACCCTCTGGACAGTACCACGCAGTAGCGGTATGCAGCAGCGGCATTCAGAGATGCATGCTCGCAGTTTTTGCCAAGATTGTGGGTAGTTTTCTTGAGGTGTTTATGGACAATTTCTCAGTCTATGGTGACAGCTTTGATTCTTCTCTTGAGCACCTGGACAGAGTGCTTCAGAAATGCCGTGAAGTCAATCCGGTGTTATCATGTGAAAAGAGTCACTTCATGGTCACAGAGGAGATTGTGATGGGTCATGTCGTTTCCAAATGTGGCATGAAAGTCGACCCAGAAAAGGTGGATGTGATTGCCAATCTAGAGCCACCTCAGACAGCCAAGCATGTGAGGTCATTTTTGGGGCATGTGGGATTCTACAGAAGATTCATCCTAACTTCAGCCGTATCGCACGACCACTAACAGAATTTCTTTGCAAGGAGTTTGAGTTCAATGTTGATCAACAAGTTCTCCTAACATTTAATCAGTTGAAGGAGCTAATCACTCAAGCTATAGTCCTACAGCTGCCAGATTGGTCTCTTCCTTTTGAGATCATGACGGATGCATCAGATTTTGTAGTTGGGGTTGTTCTAGGACAGAGGAAAGACAAGGTGCCCTATGCCATTCACTATGCCAGCAAAACACTAGATGAAGCTCAAAAAATTACACTGTGACAGAGAAAGAATTGCTGGTTGTGGTATTCTCCCTTGAGAAGTTCAGATCCTATCTTTTTGGATTAAAAGTCACTATATATACTGACCACTCTGCTATAAGATATTTACAGCAGAAGAAGGATGCCAAGCCTAGACTGATCAGATGGATCCTTCTCCTCTAGGAGTTTGATTTGGAGATCAAGGACAACCCTGGAGTTCAGAATGTCGTAGCAGATCACCTCTCCAGAATTGAGCAGCAAGAGACTCCACTGAGCAGTGCATCCATCACAGACACCTTTCCTAATGAAATAATTCTGGCCGTAGACATACTCCCTTGGTATGTCGATATTGTAAACTATCTCTTCTCAAACATAGTTCCACAAGATTGGACAAAGATTCAGAAGGAAAAATTCTTGTCAACTATCCATTTCTACCAATGGGAAGATCCTTTCTTATTCAGGGAAGGAGCAGATTGCATTTGGCGCAGGTGCATTCCCCAGATAGAGCAGCATAGTGTCCTCGACCATTGTCATTCGCTCGAATCAGGTGGGCATCACTTTGGAGATAGAACGGTAACAAAAGAATTATAGTGTGGTCTCTGGTGGCCTACACTATTTAAGGATGTTGCAGCATATGTTAAGCGCTGCACTGATTGCCAAAGAGTGAAAGGTACTCTTACAGCTAAAGATTTCATGCCCCTGAAGATCATTTAGACATCAAACATATTAGATGCTCGGGGCATCGATTTCATGGGACCCTTCCCTAACATTCAGGGATACGATCACATCCTTCTTGCCATTGATTATGTGAGTGGTTGGGTTGAAGCTATCCTCGCTCGAGCTACAGATAGCCGTACAGTGTGTTGCTTTCTGAAAGAAAACATCATCTCGTGGTTTGGGATTCCGAAGATACTGATATCAGATGGGGTAGTCACTTCATTAACGGAGAGGTCAAGAAATTAACGAAGGAGTACGGCATCGAGCACCGAGTCGTGTCTCCTTACCATCCTCAAACAAACAATATAACGGAACTCTCCAATAGGGAAATTAAGACGATACTCTAGAAGCTTATCAATCCAGACAGGAAAATTTGGTCCCAACTTTTGTACTCAGTCCGTTGGGCGCACAGAACTGCTTACAAGTCTCCGTTGGGTATGTCGCCCTATCGTCTTTTGTTTGGGAAGCCATGCCATCTGCCAGTGGAGTTGATTCATAAATCATTATGGGTAGTTAACATTTGCAACATGGACTTCCAAAAAAGTGGTCAGAAAAGAAAAGAGGATCTGAACATGCTCCTGGAATTCAGATACCGTGCATAGGATAACACATTGATGTACAAGGAGAGGGTTAAACACTGGCATGACCGGCACATCAAACAAAAGACCTTCAACACTGGACAGAAAGTGTGGCTATTCGATGCAAAGTTAAAGTTCTTCCCGAGCAAATTAACAAGCAAATGGACAGGGCTACTCAGAGTTTAAGAAGTGTGTGACAACGGAAGTATTATGATATCAAAATTGTCTCCTAACGCACAACCATTTGTCGTCAATGGTCAACTATTGAAGCCCTACCTTGAACATGACACTTTCCTGGCCGTTGTCAACTCTGTCCAAGTACTATGCACTGAAGGAACATCCACAGCAATAGCAACATCACAAGATTTAGATAATGTCACTCAAAAACTCTTCCTTTAAGCTTTTCTATTTTCTTCTTCTCATCTTTTCTTCTTTTCCTTTTCAATCTTCGTTATCTAAACAAAATTGTATGTCACCCCTTTGTGTCAGACCTCTATACTTAGGATGTACTTTTATACTTAGGATGTACTTTGTCCTCAGTATAGGGGGGGTGTGCATCCCAAGTTTGTTTATTCTTTGATCCTCTCCATTGTCTCCTCTTCTTGTCTATAATTAGGGATACCTTACCCTAAGTATAGGGGGAGACAGTCTGAGTACGATCTGTTCATTCCTACCCTTGACCCTCCCTACCTTGTGTACAGTCTGTTATACTTAGGATTATTTGATCCTAAGTATAGGGGGGATGGTCGACTTCTCATTGATACATTCATTCCTTCATTCATTATTCTTTAGGCTCTTCAATACTCAGTACGAGTCATGTCTTCTCTTTTTATCTTTAATCTATGAGGACATAGCTTAAGCTAAGTATAGAGAGATCGTATATACTGCATATATACTTTAGCCATAACTCATACTTTCGAATTTTTAATAATAAATATGGCTAAAATAATGTATAAAATATACTATTAAAATTCATTAAATCACTTAAAAAATGTTGATTATTCCCCCAAACTCTTTGAATATATACTGATTAATAAATCAAGTAAAATGTTTTGCAAACTATTTGAAAAAAGAGTTTCAAAATCTTTTAAAAGCTGTTTGAAAAATATTTTGTAAAATGTTTTCAACCTTTGAAAAATATTTTGTTAGTAAAAAGTTCTTTTCTATGTATGAAATAAAAATGTTTGAAAATAGATTTGCAAATGGTTTGGAAAATGGTTGCAAAAATATTTTGAAAAATCTATATATACTAATTGAAAAAATTCTACAAAATGATTTTCAAATGTGTGTAAATGTTTGTAAAAACTATTTGCAAAAACTATTTCGAACTATAGTTTTCAAATTGTTTGTAAAATCATTTTCAAATAAGTTTGAGGAATATATACATCACACTAAAAATTCTTTATTAAATATATGCATTTATAAAATAATCACTTATCCCTTATAAAATTCTTAAAAACCCAACTCTTGTAAATACAAGACACATCCCTGTGTAAATATTTGTACCTATTTTATCCACAATTTGTTGTTTTCAAAAATCACAAAAACATTTGCAGAACCAAAAATATAAAGAGAATTTGCAAAATCTTTTTGAAGAACTGCATAAAAATTTGCAAAACCCTTTTCAAAAATCCATAAAAAGTTTAAAAGTTTAAAAATTGCATTACAAAAATATTTTCATTGCATGGTACATAGAATTTGCATAACATTCACATTTTTCGGATTGAGTTCGATAATTGAACAAGTCTAAGCAAAATCCAAAGATTGGAGCTTAGTTGGACCTGAAATCTACCTAATTACAGGAACCTTATAAGAGTTGGAATTGAGGTACTTCAAGTCAAGTTGACTTAATTCTTTGAGAATCGTGAGACTTGGTACAATGGATTCTTGACTGCCTAAATAGAGTATTTCAGAGCACACATACGACTTTTGTTGATAATCTAACTTAGACACCTGCACCTTTCAATTGGCTCAACTCAATTGGAGTGGTGAGGGGATTGGATTTTCCGGTATGAGATGCACACAAGTGGAAACATTTGGCTTTGTCTAGAGAGGGAAGTACACCCTAACACGTCCAGTAGTAGAGATGTCTAAAGACAGGAGAGTGTGGGTTGTAATAATGCTTCAAAAGAGGGATAGTCCACTGGCTCAAGAGGAAAAACTCCTTATGTAAATGTTGTCGTATATAGTATTTCAAAAAAGCAAAAAGCAAAAAACTCCAAAAAAGTAGACAGGCCTGATTGAAAATAAAATGCATGCCGGAGTGTACTTATTTGTATAGTCAATAAGCAAGCTTGAGTTTCAAAGTCATATCATGTGAGCCTGCAGCTAAATGACTTGACTGCCCTGTACATGCATCCTAGGATAGGTAGCTACACTAGCTACGGTCCATTCTTCTCTTCACCCCCTCCTCTTGAGCTGGTTGTCACTTGAACTTAGAAGGGAATACCCCGCTCCTCAAGGAAGGAGTTGCCGGATTAGGGAATCATTAGGTTGTCATGTTGGAGAAGTCAGTTTCTTTGTCATTTCAGTTGCGGGGAGCCATCATCACATACAATGTACAAGCAAGATTCATAGTCATAAGGGTTTGCGCACAAGTTGAAGTATTTTGACCGGGGTATTGAGAAAACTTGAGTAGAGTTTTGGGGTTCTCGAAGGCTGTTGTATTTCAAATCTGATCCCAATAAGGTTCCGACCGAACTAAAATACCAAAGGTCCGACTTAAGCTCCAAACTTTGATTTTATGAAGACAAGTTTGACAATTAAACTTGAGCCACTTTCTTTCTTTTTCTTTTCTTTGTTTTCATTTTCAGCATTAGGCAAGCATAGGGGGTGATGAATCTCCATTTCATCGCCTTTATTCTATAATTTTGGCCTTAAAACCCTAGGTAATGCATGTAGATACCATTAATTTGTACAAACTAACATTCATCCTTTGTTGTATAAATACTATATAAAATACTATTTTTAATGCTAGAATTATAGAATAAAGAAAACAGAAGTAAAAAGAATAAAAACCAAAGCGCTAAACCCAGAGACGTAGGCATCTTGATGACTAGGTCGACAAGGAACAAAGTAGGGGGAGATAAGGGCCAATAATACAATAAAAATCACATTTATTTATTCATTATTTATAAACTTTTTAGACCTATTTTATTTTCTATTTTTTGTACCTCAAATAAAGAAACTTCGTACAAGAAAGTTGTAGATAATAATAAATAGAAAAATACAAAATTGATTTCATACAACAATAATATACAATGTAATTTTTATACTCAAAATAAAATCTCAAAACCCAAACTTCACAGACCCATATCTCTCAATAAAACCTCAAAATATATCAAAATCACATTTAATTGTATATATTTTTTAATAAACTATATAATGAAGATGGTTCATATTTGTTGGAGTTAAGGTTTGAAAGTTAGGTTATGAACCCCAATTATACAATATACCCAAATAAAATATTCATTTTATTTATTCATTATTATTTTATAATTTTATATTTATACAATTTTGTAAATAGTATTTATAGTATATGTACATATTAAAACTAGAATAAAACCCTAAAGAAAACATTACAATAAAATAATGTACAAACATACATAGATAAAACACATATACTTATACCTATATAATTTACACCCCTATTTATTGAAGTGTACAAATAACATCATAAATATATAATAAAAAATATTAAATACCAAAACATAAGTTATAAATATATAAAATGAGAAAATAGAATAATAAAATGAAATGCACACAATAAAAATAAAATAACCAAAACATAGATGAATATACCTATAAATACACTCTTAAAAATTAACTTATAGAAAATACCATCAAAAAATAAATAAAATCATATTAAAATACTACTATTTTTAATTAATTAATTTCTAAAAAGGAGCTCTTTTGTCCTGTAGCAGGGTGACATGGCCCAATCACCTTCCAAGAAATGTTGACCCCAATCAACCTCCCATCTTTCAGCTTTGACTTCTGTCAGAGCCTCGAGTCCCTCCTCTTCTTCGATTTTTCCAAGCCGCCCTATTGATCCTTCTACCTTGGGCTCTAAACAAATATTATGTGGCTCACATCTGTCTACCTTGCGTAATCATCATATCATGTTAATCTTCTTCGAGTGTGTCAATAACCAACGTCCAAGTTCGCTAGAAGCCACTGTCTATAAATAAACGTCGAGCTCCTACTTCCTTCCCGGAGCCCTTGATCAAGTCTAGGTGTTCGTGAGTGAAGGGTATGTGACAGTTGAGCCTTCCTCGTGCCTGGAGAATGTCGGAGCAAGGAGAGGAGGAGGTCCACAGTGAGCCCCGGTCGCCCTACTCCTTGAGTCCCCTCTCATGTATAAGAGATGATTTATCTTCTGTTTTAGGAAGTTTTACTTCTTGTCTTTCAATTTCAGTCTATAGTTTCATTTTAATAAGTGTCCAGAGTAGATTACTCAAATACCCTCGCCGGAGCTCTCGAGTTCCGGCCTGATTTCACTATGATCTGACCTACCCCTGACTCTCTCATCACAAATATCACCTCTCCCTGCATTTTCTCCCTCCATTCCTACCATCTAGCCAACCGGATCGGCCCTTGATCCAAGAATTGATGGTCCACTTCTATCGCTCATCAGACCTGCGTCGCCCCCCTTCATTTCATTGCAAATCAGCTTCAAGACGGGCCAAGCATCACCGTCCCGGACCCAGTAACTCCTCTGTGCAGGTCCCAGGTTGAATAGGTTATTATTGAGGTCCTAACGACTCCAGGTTTGACTCCCCAGGTCCCCAAAGCTCCATCGACTCGCAAGGGCTCATCTCTGGGTCATGGACCTTGTGAAGCGCATCATTGGACGTGGATCAACAACAACAATGTGGAGAGCGCCTCAACAACAAGTGTCCTCTAAGCGTGAGGAATCAATGAAATAAAGAAGAACATGATCGTGTTCTTCCATGTTCTTGGAGACGGACCCAGCACCATTGGATGGAGCTCTCCGTTCCAGATCGCACTAGAGATGTCGGATAACCTAGAGTCAGCACCGCCATCTAATCTCTGTCCTCCAAGGGCAAAGGGGTACCAGCTAGTGCGGATGACCACACGTGTATTAGTGAGCCACATCCAGTTGTCCGCTCCAGCTCATTATGGGTAAATTACATACTTCACCCTGTATCTTTATGTTAATTAATAAGTCTTGTACTACATATTACATTTGGGTCCGTTCCACGTCACCTCACGTGTCAGCCCACGTGAGGTGGTGAAATTACATGTATTCCCTTGGTTGCTTTTGTATTTAATTTTGGTCCAAGAAATTTTAATATACATTGTAAAGTTCTGGTAAATTTGTAGTTATGCCCTTGATGTTTATTTTATTTGCACATATACCCTTCCCAATTATGTATTTTGCTGCTTAAATTTCATTTATCAAAAATTAGCCCCCATGCTCCAAAAAATATGCAAAAATGTGGTTAGACGCTTGCTAACATGTGTTTTAACAACCCAATTTTATTTTAGCATTTAAACTATTTATTAAAAATGAAATGAGCATCGTTTTATCCCTATTTGTATTATAAACAGACCAAAAATACCTAAAAAAGACTAAAAATCAAAAGGCCCCAAAATCCTTTAAAAATATATGAAAAATCACCAAAAACATCAAAATTATGTTTTTTTCTGTTTTTGAATTTAATTTTTGTTATTCTTTAATTTTTAAAATTGATTTGAAGAATTTTAGGTGTATTTTGCTATTTTTAATCTTCATTTCAATCTTGGACTATTATTTAATCCATGATTTGGGATAGTTTTTTTACTTTTAAAATGCATAAAAATTAGCAAAAAAACCATAAAACGATAAAAACCTTAGAAAAATATGTAAAACCCCAAAACAATTTATTTTTTGTATTTTATTTATCTTTATTAGTATTTATTATATTACTCTATATTATATAAATAGCCCTATATATTCTATTATAAATTAAAAAGAAAGGGAAATATAAAAATATATAAAGAAAATATAAAATATTAAATTAAAAACAAAATATATATAAAATTTTAAAATTCAAATATATATATAATTAAAAACCCACAAGAAATGTATATACATATGCATAAAGGACATGTTTATACATAGTATACTTGGATTAGCAATAATCTTAGGCTACTAATTTTACTCGTTGTGGTTCGACCTCTACATGCTTACCTGTTATACATTTAGTTGTAAAGAATAATAAATTTTGACTCACTTTTTTCTATTAATTTCTTTATATATATATATATCGTGGGTAATTGTTGATTGACCTGGGTTTCATATGAGGTCGCTTCGACGACTCTCGGTACGCCATGTGGATTGACATGACCACGGTAAAATCTCAGCCATCAACAGGGCGTGGGGGTCACGTGATTCGAGCCTGGTGTTGATGGAGACGGTCACACGCTGTTGGTGGAGATGCGGAGGAGCGAGACTGAGCGATGGTGGGGCTCCGGTACCGGAGCGGCAGATTCCCCACAGTGCAAGGGCAGAGGAGCTCCTGGGAGATGCGGTGGCTCTGGAGTCGAAGGCGAGGACGGACGACAGGGCTCTAAAAGTCACGATGGTGGTGCGTTAATGGAGATGCAGTCTGTAAAGTCGAGGGTGGTATGGCGATGGCGTAGTCAACACAGGCCGATGAAGAGGCTGAGAAACTTTCCTGGTGGAGGAGGTGGACTTCTCTAGCTGGTGCTCCTGGCGGAGGACGGAGCACGAGGTTGGTGAAGTCGTGGTCTGGTGTTCGATGCAGCTGAGTAGTTGATGTCGATGGCATGGAAACAGTTGACGGTGGTGTGGCGAACGGATGTGATGGCTGAATGGAGGAGATGGAATCGAGAGGATAGAAGAGCGGTGGTTATAGGCTCAGGGCTAATGGTGATCAGAGATGATGGAGTAGGGAGTGAATGGTGGGGTGAAGAAGATGAGAAGGGTGGAGAAGGAGAGGGAGTACCTGAAGGCACATGCTCCACAGCGTGAAGACTAGAGCAAGGGTAGGCTTCGAGGAAGACTTGCGACAGTCGGGATGATTGGATCGCACCTCACTCGAGGGAGAGGTCGTTGGAGGCACTATCATTGTCTTCGGTTGGGAGATGCTCCTCTTGCTAGGTGTATCAGCGGATGGGTTAGAGATCGAGCTTACGAGGGTGCTGAATAGGAGAGGGGCGGCGTTGATTGCTCAACGAGGGGATCTGACGAGTAGATACAATGGAGATTGGATTGGGGTTTGATTAGGATGTGATACGGAAAGAGGGGCGTCAATGGAAGGCGGTGAGATGGAATAGAATCGGTGGCGATCTGATTAGATTGTGAGGAGGCGGCGGAGCGAGTTAGGAAAGTGGTCGGATGTGGGGGAGATGCGGGGGCCACGTTCGATTTGGAAAGGCAACGAGATTTGCGGGTGGTCGACGTCGATTCGGGAAAGTGGGGGAGGACAAAGATGAAGCAACAGTCGTCCGATCGGCCGAGATCGGACAGGCTTGGTGTAGCCACATGGCATGTTTTTTATACTTTTATTAATTTTTTAATAAATAATGATATAAATAAATGCAAAAAATGAGTGACACATGGTGCCTCAAGGAGCCGCCACATGTTGGCTTCAGAAAAATCGAAAAAAATAAAAAGATAAGAAAAATCGAAAATAAATAGCAAACGACCTCGGATCGAAAAAAATTCTTCACGAAAGTTGCTTGTTTCAACAAGATCTACAACTTTCATGGAGAGACTAAAGGAAAAAAAGGTCATTTGTGCAAAGTGATATTTTGGGGTACTCTATGTGTATAAAATACCTTGATTTTTGGGTTTTGTATTTTTTTGTCATCTTTAATTAAGATTAAAATCAGGTAAAATGCGATAAAAAAACAAATATTTACATATTACTCTTTTTTGGAGTTTTATTAATTAAGAAAATTGAGAAATAAAATAAAGTATGAAATAGACGACATTTGTACAAACTGTTAGTCAACACTCGGACTCAGTTAGTTTCCTCGATTTTCAATCGCATTTTTGGATTTGGATTTTTGTGCATTTTAATAAAAAGTTTGTCAAAGAAAATAAAATAAAAATAAATAAAAGAAAAAGATTTAAATATGTACAGAAAATAATAGGTCAAAAACGGTTAAAATACACAATGTACAAAAGAGATCCAAAACCCAACTTTCAGATATGAGCTCCGATTCACTTGAACTTGATCTTGCTTTGAAGGTAATTAAATTTACATTAGTTCAAAAGAGAGTAGAATTAAATCGGTATGAGGAAGATATCACTATTTTACTCTGATTATCTTGAAATTAGGGTTTGGGTTTATTTCTCAATTAATTTAGTTAGTGGTTTTTTTTATATTTTATTTATTCTTGTTAGTGATATGTACACAGTGGAGGTGGTTTCTGGTGATTTGGAGTTAGCATGAACTAATTAAAAATCACGGAAGTTAGTTTATTTTACAGATTAATTGGGATGTGATTTTTGGCTTCTTATTTTTTGCAATTATGAATGATAAAATGCAATTATTATTTAGATATGCATAAATGCTAATTATGCAAGATAAGTGATGAAATGCCAATTAATTTTGGAGATCTGAGCTTAATTAATCTCTTTTAGAGTGATAAATCACATATTCATCAGCAGGCCCCGTGGACAGCCCTAGGGGCACTACATGGCCCAATTAGAAAAGAGAAAAGAGAAAAAAAATAAAGAAAAAATATGAAAAAAATATAAACAAGCTGAATTAGACAAAAGTCAAAACATGAAAATTGTAGATCTCAATGAGATCTACAAGATTCATGTTGAATAAGAAGCCAAAAGAGGCAAGATTTACAAGCTATAATTTTAGCAAGAATTTTTAATGAAATCACCTCTTTTAATTCTTTTGAAAGTTTCGTATTTTTAATATATTTTTAATGCCAATATATATAATAATTATCTATTTTTGTAATTTTTAATAAAAATAAAATAGAAAAAGAGTGTTACTTTTATACACTAATTAGCGTTAGTTATTAATAGAGTGTTAGTTGTTAACTAAGGTTAATTAGAGATGAATTTTATTGACTTGTCAAGGCTAGGAGGATAATAAATGATTGTGATGATACATCAGAGACTCATCACTTTTGTATCACTTATTCTTCTAATAAGTGTTTTCATGGGACTAGCTAAGGTATGTATAGGGGAGAGACGAATAACCATTCATCTACCTTTATTCTTCCAATTTATTTTAAAATCCCTAACAAAATACATGTAAATAAGACTAATTTGTACAAATTAACATTTAACATTTAACATGTATTTGTAATTAGTGTATAATTATCCATCTTTAAATCCAAAATTAAATAATAATGAAAAGAAAAGAAAAAATGAAGTATCAAGGATATTGAATGACCCTAAATCACGAGACCAAGTTAATATTGACTACGTCGACCATGAATAAAGTAGGAGGTAAGAGCCACATACTATTCAAAACCCTAATTCCTTATATTATAAATAGCCCATTTTTACACTATTTTATTATTCATTATACACACCTTAGACAATAATGTTTTCATGAAACTTATACATATTAATGTATATAAAATTATAAAAATAATAGATAAAATAAATCATGCACAATGCACATGGTACACACAGATGAAAAAGCCACAAACAAAACTTCATTGATCAATATCTACTTCATACGAACTCAAATTGAATAAACGCATCTCCGTTGTATTTCAAATTAAATTATCTATCTAATGAAGGTGGATTCATTGAAAATGGAGCTATGATACAAAAGTCAGCTTTTTGGGTACTATTGTATTGGGGCAGCTATATAAATAGTTGCTTATTTTATTCTTTATATTTTAATCTCTTTGTATTTTTAAATAATTGTAAGTACAATATAAACATACCAAAACATAAATAAAAGAATAAAAACATTTAAATACACCTAAAATAAATAATATATTATAAGATATAGGTATACCATACCTATAATGTATATTCATGTAATAATTTATACATATATATAAACTTACAACAATATCATAAAAACATGTAAATATGTATTTAATGATGTAATAAATATATAAAATATGTGATACAATATTATGTGTATAAAATACATAACAAAAATATAACAAATAAATTACAAGTAAATATACATTTATATGTACTTGTAAAAATTATTATCTAATAAATAATATTGTAAAAATAAATAAAAACAACCATAAAATAATGTATAAAATAATTAACATTTTCTATTTTTTAAGTTTTATTTAATAAAATTATTTATTAATTTATTTTGATTTTTCATACTTTTTATATTCTATTGTGTCCTGTTGTATCCTCTGTGGACCAATCAAGATGAGTCTTTTGTTGACCCCAGGTCAAATGCACCAACCTGGGGTCGGCGACCTGTCAAACTCGCGACCTGCTGACTTCACCAACTTTTCATGCCATTTGTACACCTCCTTCCATCTCGAGCCCTTCACCATTATGATAACCTTGCCACCCTCCATATTGCTACCTCCATAGACTCCACCAACCCCTTCCCAACCTTACGCAATCTCTACTCAAAAGTCTCCATTCACCATATTTATAAATAACCTCCACCACATTTCATTCCCTTTTTTATCCCTTCTTCCAAAATATAACTCGAAAAAATCAACCTAGGATTGAGCCCAATCATGACAGGAAATGGGCACTCTGATTTGCGGTGAGGATAAGGTAGAGAGAAGTTGGTCCATCATAGTCGAAGCTCTCTCTTGGTGGTTCTCTACTCCTTGGTCCCTAATATCAGGTTTGAGATACTTTTCCTAAGTTTTAGCATCATATTTTATTTCGGTTATTTCCATTTGATTTAGTATCAAATCTTCGATTCGTAGTTCCCGAGAGCACTAGGCTCCTGCTATTTGTTTGCCATGCTCCGACCATAAATTCCGACCTGCAAACACCTCCTTCTCATTCCCCTTCATGTTCTTCATCTACTGGACCTCCTAAGCCTCCTCGATTCTGCAACAATCGAATAATTTGATCTCCATCAACCACCTTCGTCGGAGATAATCATGTTCACCTCATTCTTGTGCAATTCAGCTTCAATCGAGGGTCAAGAGCTTAGCTCTCAAGCCCTTCTATCTTTTTTACATGACATAGCTCATGAGGAGCCAACTAGAGTTGGGATTGATCGAAGAATCGGACCTCCGGGTCCTTGAGAATAAAAAGACTTCCAAGCCTCCTCCGATGAGGTTTGGATACCATTGAGCTCTCTTGAAGGTGTGGATCCATCCTAGGAAACTATTGAGCTGGTCAACATATCGTAAGGTGGCCGGAGACCTGAGTAATCAGAGATCAAAGTTCATGGAAGAACTCATTCTTCCTTGTTGTCTGTAAGCCCTCCAGCGTCGTCTGATTGAAGCCTCGACCCAGATCTAATATGGGTCATTGAATCTACGTGAACCAACGCTTGATCTAGACTGCATGATCTTAAGTGGGAGCGATGTGGGAACCCCGCAACCGTTCATCAAGGCCTCATGCACATCTTGTGCAACCTCCTGGGTAGTTTACACCGCGAAGAAAATCAAAACGAATACGAAATTTGTAAAGTCAAAACAAATCGAAAAAAACAATAAAAATCCTTGAAAATGTAATAAAACCCTATTAGGGTAATTGTGTAACTACCCTAGAACAATAAACGAGAAATAGAGTCTATATAGTGTCCAAGTACCAAAATATGTACATGGGTATATCTGTAATAAAAGTTTTTGAAAAAGAAATGGATCTTTACATTTAGATCCCTACGGATGGACCTAAATGCAAATATGAAAAGTTCCGGAGGTGTACGGGATTCCTGAAAAGCTTGCGAGTATGGAGTTCTTGGTCATTGGTGTCGTCCATGCATGGCACGCTTGTACAATATGGAGTTCTTCATCTTCTTCCCCAATTCTAGAAAGAGCGGTGACGTTGGAATGAATCAATCGACTCTGGTGACTATTGGCTCGATCAGTGACATCACAAGAAGCTGTTGCGACGGAGGCAGGGCCCGAAAGGAGCTCCTCCCCCTTCGAGCTCTCATGCTGCAAGAACTTGCTCACGTGTTGATTTGCCTCGATTTATGCAAGGGATGTACTACTCCTCGCTCTAGATGTGTATGGGATCTATATCCACCCAAGGAAACAACCTGCAAGAGATTTTATTGCTCGATTTGGATTTAATCAACCTAGATAATGGGTATATTCTTGTACACAATAAAAGGTTCAACAGTGGGAATTTCAACTCAATAATATCAAAGAACCAAACAAAATCAGGAGCGGATTTTGGTCACAATCAGAAGAAGGATGACTAGGGTTTCTAAGAGGGTGATTAAATGGCCTAAAAACAGATCAAAAATCTCAGAATTTGGGTGGATGAGTACATCTAGGAAAGTAAAGGTGTATGACCTTCTGTCTCCGCACGACATGTCGGTAAAGTTCATGGATATGTATACGGTAATGGAAGATGTGATGTAAGCGGTGATGCCTTGGAACTCCTCTCCAATCACCCTTCTTCCTCACGGAGAGTCGACCTCACTCGATTGTCACCTGAGGAGGAAGTTTGAAGCTTGGGAAGTGGAGGTCTCGGTCAGTTTGATCTGGTAGTTGAGGAAGGTTATTTGTTTTTGGCGATTTGGGTGAGTTAAATAGGATCAATGCAGAGGAGTTAGAGTGGTTGGAATGTATGGCATGGATCATGGTTGTATTGGCTAGAAAATATAATGGTTAGAATGGAGTTAGATGGAGAATCAAAGATGGGAATAATTATCGAAGTTTAGTTGTTGGAACAGGCTGAACGAATTGGCTTCTTGGGGAAGAAGCATGTGGTGCGAACACGTGTCAACACCACATAATTCCAAGGCCAAAAAGATTTATAAAATATATAATAATTATTAAATATTGTTATTTTAAAAGGTAAAAAATTATATATATATATATAATTAAATTATCTAAAGTACATTATACATATATAATTAATATATATTTTATGATATAATAATAAAATATCAATAATTATACATATAATATACTTTATAAATAGCATTTTACATTTTTAATTGAATATTTTTATAAATAAGATATAATTTTTATATTTTTAGTAATTTATATAATAAAAAATAAAGGTTATGTGAATTTATGTACATTTTAATATGTTATTCTACATAGATCAATAAATACATGTATATATTTTAGTAATTTATATAATAAAAAATAAAGGTTATGTGAATTTATGTACATTTTAATATGTTATTCTACATAGATCAATAAATACATGTATATATATTGTGTACTTATTTTTATAGTTTTATACATATTTTTATATACACAGTGATGAAGAGTTTAGTGAAAAATATGTACATATAAATTAGACAAAATTGTGTTAAGATTGTGTATATTCAATAAATAAATGGAATTACTATTTTATAAATAGAGTGAGTTCTTTTTGAATTTTCTTCCTTATCTCCTCCTACTTTATTGTTTGTCGACCAAGTCATGCTGACTTGGTCTTGAGGGTTAAGTAATATAAATATATCTTTCAGCTATATTTATATTTTTCTGAGTCATATTATACAATATACATATTTATAATCTGTCTTGTTTTCTTTTAATTTTTTAATTTTTAATTTTTTATTTATGTATTTTGATGCATAAAATGATTTTTTTATTCACGAATGTGATTTTGATAAAACTGGATATTAATGCATATTTACATGTATATCTTAAGGGTTTTTAAGACAAAATGCGACAAAAATGTTAATGAATCATGGATTCATCACCACCCCCATGCCTTTTTTGTATTTTAATTTAGTCTTGTAAATGTAGTATTAAGTGTAATATTTTTAGTATTAATTGCAAATGGACCTCCATACTTTATTGTTATTGGATTTAGGTCCGTCCACCTCACATATAGTCCCACATGAGGCATTGTGTATTTTGCATATTTCACCTTATATTCTCTAGACCTTTTATTAAATTCACGTTTAGTTTATTATATTTGCTAACAAGTCCCACTACTGATGAATATTTTATTTCTTCAATTTTATTCAATTAAATATTTTTATCGTGTGAAAACCCATGGGGAAATTAGGATATATGCCTGGAACCGTGCGTGTTCATGGCTAAATTGTTATATACATTTTATTATATTTTCCTATTTTTGAAAAATACAAAACAAGCTTTATGTCCCTATTTAGCATTTAAAAATTCAAAAAAACTAAAATACAACTCCAAAAATTCAAAACAAATATATCTTATACCATATTCTACCACATATCCAAAAATCACAAAAAAATACAAAAGATAAAAAATAAAAATTACAAAACCTTAAAAACTTTACAAAGATTAGCAAAAAAATCTATAAAAACATAAGAATATATCTTTTTGTTTGTGAATTCCCTTTTTATATCTATTATATATTAAAAATAGTTTTAGGTTTATTTTTAACTTATAAATATTATTAAACCCTAAACAAGTTCGGGAATTTAATACAGTAACTGTTTTGTACATTTAATTACTTTAAAATCCATGAAAATTAGAAAAATTGTCTAAAAATCACCAGAAATTAAGAAAAATATAAAAAATACAAAAATATTTGATTTTCTGTAATTTTACTTTCATTTGACTTAAATAAAAATATAAATAGCTATATTCTATATATATTATATAATACTTATATAAGATATAATATTTATTATTATATATAGTTTATTATCTTATTTTAAAAAGAAAAAAGAAAATAAAGTTTTACAAAATTAAAAAAAATACAAAATTAAAATTAAAAATATAAAATAAATTAAAAATCCATAAAAATTAGATATAATTAGAAACCCACAAAAGCAAAAAAAATAAGAAAATCCTAAAAAATAAGTATTGTTATTTTATAATAATTAATAATAATTACTACCCAACGTTTGTCTCCCAATGTTCGACTATACTTACTTACGTCGATACACATATTTATGTAGAGTTGTAATAAACTTTGACCCACACATTTGATCGCTTTATCTATTATGGGTTAATTGATGATTGATTGAGGATTTGGTCAACACAACGATTGTTGGCTTAACTTGTTAGGTTGGTAGATCTATCCCTCTATTCAACAATATACTATAGTTTATAGTGTTTTGTTGTTGGGCATTTGCACATAACGTTACCCTTATGTGAACCAAATAGGTGCAGCTGAGCAACAACTATTGCAGTAGAGGTTTTTTAGGAGACTGAGCTGTCAACTATAATACTTGCACCAAACATGGTGCATATTGCTTAGAATAATTTATTTGCTTCTGCATTATTTTCTGTTTTCTTAATGTAACGAGATATTCAGAGAGTAGTTGGAAATACATATTATAGTCATATTGTGCATCTCATATTTGTTGACATGGACTTGATGGTTTTTATTAATGAGAATGAATGTTGCAATTTACATTTCATTTATTATATTTTTCTCTTGTTATGATAAATTTAAAATGTTATTCGAATGTGCATAACTTGTTTTGCTAAGCATCAAAGATCATAGGTGTATTTGGACCGTAACTCAGATGCTTTCATCCTGTCGAATTTAGTAGTCGAAGGGGCATGGCATCACGATATACCATGGCACTTCCGATATGTGGGAGTGATGGAAGAGGATGAACTTTAGTGGGTCCATTTTATGCCTTAATGATATGAGAATTAATTGGATTAAGTCTCACATTATAGGATCCAATTCCAATGTCCAATTCTAGGTCCAAATATTGGAAAAAATGAAAATGGAGATGATTGGCTTTCATATTTCAATTCTAAGCTCCAAATTGCTTGGACAATGATTAGAAATACAAATGGAAGTTGAGCTCATCACTGTAATCCATTTCTGAGTTGAAATGAGCTCGAAATAGAGAGTAATGCATTTCATCATAAATGGTTTAAACCTTGAAATATTTAGTGGATATCAAAATTTCAAGTCACTATACATAGAGACCTTATTGAAAAGGCATCAAGTGCTTCTTCTTTCTCAGATAGCAAGTAGATGTATCCATATCTGGAATGATCATCAGTAAATGTGATGATCTCAAATATGATCTCCCTAACATTATCTCCAAGTATCCATGATACATGCTTACAAGTCCTAATAGGTTTAGAACATGTACATTGTGATATCAAAATTATGATAATAATTGTTATTATCACAAATATAATTATCAAGGTTTAACGTGAATATGATTCACACTATTGGACATTAATTAATATAAATATTGATTTATAATACTTAATATTCACATAAATATGATTCATTTATTATTTTCAAGGCACATTTAAATTGGATTTACATTTTGTATTGAATTAATGGATTTGATTCATTTGTTAGGATGGTGTTTTTATAAATCTCCCAATACTGATATATAATTGATAAATAAACTTAAATGTCAATTCCAAATTTGAATTAAAATAAGAGAGCTTCGTGGTGAGTCCATCATGGAAGTCCACCATGGTTGGTGGAGCTAAGTTAGTTGGCTCCTCCAAATTCCTATTGAGAGAAACCTAATTTTGGATTTATTTTTGAATGACGGTGTTGATCAAATTAGTTGTCAATTACATGAAGGATTAGGAATCAATCATGACCATTCAAATCAAATCTAAGGGATACTATGATGGGCATTCCCTTTAGGAGTAGGACTCCTCAAGGGATGTCCACCATGGTATAAAAGGAGGGGCTTGAGCTCTCATTCCCTTTAATTCATTCCAATTATTCATCTTCAAGAAAGAGTCATGAAATTGCTTGACAAATAAAGAGAAAAAAGAGTTGAAGACTCTCTTTAGGTTGTCCACCCCATCTCCTCCAACAAACCCTAGTTTGCCCCACTTCTTCTACATTGGTTCGTCCAATCGTGAGAGAAGACACCTTCTTCTTCATGCTTCAAGAATGCGAAGGACTCGATTTCGTGCGATGAAATCAGGAAACAAAAAACTACTTGATAAATATTTGGGTGGACAAGTTTAAGGAGAAGTAGATATCTAGTTCACTAGGAGCAACACAAGTTATCATAGCACATGAGAGATAAGCTTCGTCGGATTGGACTTTTAGAGAGGTCTCTTTCTTTAGAGACTCACGCTTCAACATGTACTCATAAATACTCTTGTGATTATGTGAAATGGTTTGAAAAATATTTCTTATATCACTTCGTATTTTATTTCTTTGTTATGCATTGTATCGGTATTCAAACAATGAACACCTTTTTTGCAAATGTGATTTGCTATTTTCGTGTTTCCATTATGTGCGTCGTACGAACTACCTTCAAGCGTGGAAAAGATCCACATTATTTTCTGAGACTTAATGGTGAATTGGTATCACAAAAATTAATGTAAATTGGATTCAAATTGTGTATTAATAAATGTAAATTGTATTTACATTTAATTTTGGACCTATCAATATGCATAAATTTGGATGGTTTGTTTATCACAATCATAAAAAATTTAGAATTATTTGTTGATATATAACTTACAAATTGTGGCAACAAATTAGAGATAAAGGTTTTTGAGATATTACAACTAATAAAAGGGAAAACAAAAGGAAAAATCCAATAGAAAAGGGGGACGTGTACGGTGGGTCCCACCATGGTGACGCCTCACTTTTTGTATTGATCTTTTTTTGTTGTCTCTCATTAATTCTCAATCTGTTGATAAGTTTGTTCAATGATTAATTGGTTCGAAAGTTGATAATGTTTTATCAGCTTTTATCCTTAGTTTGTTGCATATTACAATTAATCCTAGCCATCCATTTGATAATTAGGATTCCAATCCCAATGGTCTAAAAAAGTATAAAAGAAAAGGCAGACCAAGTCTTCCTAATTAATTCTAATAGCCAACAAGTCGCTCCCCTCTCCCCCTTTCTCCCATACCCCATGTCTCCCTGGAGTGCCTCTGTCCTAAGATTGTCCTCCTGCATAGCCAGGTTGTCCCGTTTTACTGATCATCCCTTCTGTTGTGCAACCCGTTTGGTTCGACCAATCTCACGTAAAGGATCTTCATCTTTGATGCTTCGTGCTATTGAAGAAGGAAGAGGATTTCATTTGAAAAAATTAGGAGCAAGTAGTTTCGTATCATCTTGTAGGATTGCGATAAGTACATGATTCATCTATGCACCCTCAAGTGATGTTTCCATCGAATCTGACTTGAGATATGAGGTCTCTTCACTTAGAGGGATCACGTTCACCTTCTAATCTCATGTGAACTTTATGAAAAAGATTGGGAATGGTTCACAATCCATATGATTTCATCTAATTTTTTAAATTTTCATTGCCATGCCAGCTCGTATGACGAGAAGGTTTTGATTTTGATCATATATGATCTAATCGTCACACTTCCTTGATGTGTGAGATTGAACCCCTCCCTTCAGGTATTGTTTCTCAGGGCATTTATACGCCGTTTAGCAGGCTATATTTCATTTTGTATTGCATTTGTTATTTTTTTTGTCATCTTTTATGCCCTCGCATGTGAGAGGCATACCATGTGAACATCTCCCTTTCTAATTTTCTTTCTTTCAATCTACGGATTGAGTTCTCCGAAAGGAATAAAAATATACCGCCTATCACCTAAATTTCCAAGACTTTATGCATTCTGTAGGAAAAGAGTGGCGTCCCACTAGTTATGTGATGTATGGATACATGGAAAAATCGTGGATGGATTGGCAAACTGGCTTAAACAAAATGTGCAAAATTCTACTGGATCGGTCCATCTCAAATGGAGTAGAGGTAAGGATGCAAACGACAAATGTACAGAGGGATATTGGTGGTCTACATATATGCTTTAAAATATGAAGACATATGTGATATTGATGAATATGAAAACTATGTTACTCTATCTTTAAAATGGATATTGATCGCATATAAATGATATTAGAAAAACTATATAAGTTAGCTTAAATATACATGCATTAGATAAAATGATATAAATGTATTGAATGTACTTATATCATAATATCTATATAAAATATATTGAAAAAATATATGAAATTACGTCATGTGATTGAAAATAAACATATAACTATATTTATATACGAACACAGATATATGAATACATATACGAATATTTGTGAATATCAAAGTGAAAGATATGTTGTATCAATTTTAAAACATATAAGGATAAAAATGTCAAAATCTTATATCAAATGGGTGCGTTGACGGATCATATAGGATATATCCATGTCCAATTGTGCTCGTAAGTAGACCCGATGTAAGACGTACATACATACAGCTTTGAGCAGGTTCAAATATCGTGCTTTTTTAATGTTAATCTATTGTAATGTTAATGATGGCTACAAATCAACAAATTATTTTGATGGCAAAGGCTTCAGTATCAAATTATTTTCAGGCGTAGGATGCATATATATTTAGAAGGGATTTTTACACCACAACCCTATAAATACTGTCAGTGTAAACTTATAAACTATCCCGGAATCTCTATAAATTTGTTAACTCTTACGGCACGAGTCCAACACAATGAAAGGGATCCGTCAAAAAAACATCCACTTGCCACTTTGCCCGTCTTCTTTCTCAAATTTAAAAATACATACATTTCTCCTTCCTCCTTGCTCGAAATAACATAATATTAAGAAACAAAACGTAAACAAAAGGATAACACGAAAGAGGAATGTTCTCCTCTCGATTTCCCTTGCGGTGGAGAATTAGGATGGAAGATCATCGTGAGGAGGATGATTGGTGGCAACACTCGAGTGCGGAGGTGGTTGCCGTGGTCTGCAACACTTGACCACAAGGATCTCGGCGGTGCTTGCCAACGATAAGCTTTCCAGCAAATTGGTCAGTTGCGAACCATATGGGAGAAATTGGTCAGTTGCGAAGGAGATCTGCTGGAAGGAATGTCGAATCTTGATTGAATAAGGCCTCGCAAAATTTAAAAGAAAGAACAACATTGTGCGTAAGAGGATGATATTGTACAGGAGACCAGGGAATGGGCTTGCCTTCCCAGCGACTCTCAAGGCAATGTGAAAAGAACCATCTGGATCAAATGAGGGCCATAGCACAGAAAAAACTCGGCAGTCCAGAGGTACCGAGTCAGCACACAGGCAATGGGAACGAAGATGAGGGAGTCATCGGATCGGGACATGGGGGTCGTATCCGAGAAGCAAGAGCTGTCTCGTGGCTACCATGTAAGAGGTTAAGATTGTGGAAATTGAGGTCGCTAATCGAGGGTGGCATCGCACATTTCGTTGAGAGGAACGACATCGGATGCCAAGGACGGAAGGAAAATTAAAGGAGTTAATCAACCCGGATTCGTTGAGGGAGAGGAATGAGGAGAGGAAAATGATAGAGAAAGGGAGATGATCCACTGTTGGATTTCTTTGAGCTTGATTAACTCAAGATTAGCTCGAGAAAATTAACTCAAAATTAGCTCAAATTGATGGCAAGGGCTGTGGTGTTAAATGGAGCAGGTTTATAAAGGTTCTAGGTTAATTAAAAAGAACACATGGACGAGCAGGTGATTGGCATAGCTTATGAGGTTCCTGGAGTAAAAATATTAATGCAGAATCATACATGAACTAGTTGAAGGATCGACTGAGTTTTGGAATCTGATGTGGCATTAAGATGTCTCTCCTTTTGAGTGGGAACAATGATTTCCAGCTACTGGATTTTGTCTACCGTCCGTCAAAGTTGTCCTTGGAGAGCATCAACACATCTTATCTTGGTTATAACAAATCGAAATTCATTAAAAATAAAACAGGCATTCGCAGTAAGAGACGCTTGGATGATGACGTCGAATGAGAACCGTGGTACGGTGATTATTTCAGATAGATGGAAGGAAACCATGTAAAATCACTGCCATGTGGACAGGACATCCTAATGCGCTAACGGTAAACTAGAACAAGCTATATACTTTTACAATTTTAGATGTATCACAAACAATGAGATTCTCTGAATCCTTTGGAGCGGTTGATAGCCAATTAACCTGAAAAAAATGAACACACTTATTACCTCCACCCTGTCATTTTCGGTTGTTCCAGACACCGACCATGCCAAGACGAAACGCGTGTTACCAATACAACAGAGGAATCACTTCATGTTAAAGTAAACAATTTGATGGCATTTTTATTCTTTTTAGATATGAAAACTGATGACAAAAAATTGGCAATATAGAGAGAGAGGAATCAATACATGTGGTGAGGGAACAAAGTTGACCGGACAAGAAAAAGATGACCCGGACTAGCACCAAACTAGTTGGACGTCTTCATAAATGGCTATCTAATTGCACAAACGCGGGTAATTATTAAAAAAATCCCGGCATTTCTTTCTCTCTTTCTTTTGAAGAGAAATGGAACTTACCTCCAAAAGAGACCCATCCAAACAATTGTATATGTATAAAAAATTAACTTGTAAGATGCCGATTAAGGAACCATAACAATAATCCGAGCGTAGACACCAAATTGATCTTAATTGACCTAATACAAGCAACTAAGTCGATTTCTTTGATTGTCATTGATTCATAACAAGCATGCAAACAATAAGGAATACGGAACAAATAGACATTCTATTTATTGCATATAACTAAATAAGAAAAATAGATTTTGGATTCCATCGCACTTCAAATTGGAAGGTATCATATAATGCAGAATTAAAATTTGTTGTGACCTCAAATATTTCTAAAATGTCCAACTCATGATCCGAATATATCAAATATATTCACATCAATTTTGAGTCTGGAAATAGGAAAAACAAGTCATTACATTTTATCGACTCATTTTCTAACTCATGAAGAAATCTAATTTCTCGAGGCCGCAAGGTCAGAATCGTGCGGAACTTGTTTGCACTCATTGGGGACTTGTTAGTGATGGATTTATCAATATTTTAACATGTTATATGACTAAAAATAGTAACAAAAATTATCATGATCTGCTACGATCTTTGATCAAAATCCAAGTTTGTGGGTAGTTCACATCCAAATCTTCGCCCAGACACCACTAACTTCTAATAGGTCTTTTCAGTTTGAGTCCAGAACTTATAGACTTCAAAAATACCCCAAATATATTGTTCTAATTAGGAGTGAACAACATCATATGTCGCCAAATAATTCGAAATACGAAAGATATCGGAAAAACAATGAATCCACAATCGAGAAAATATGGCCTTTTGTTCTTTGGACTTGAACGCAATTCTAATCCTTCAGACAAGGCCATGATACTATTTGATGGAGGTTATTGCCCTCATACATCATGGAAGTGGAAAAAACTCCAATCATATTCAATAAAACATAGGCTCATCTTATGAGCAATAAAGCAATCATGCAACAAAAAAACTAAAGTGAAACCACATGGTCATAGAAACTATTTCCAGACCGTTTCACTAACCATAAGAAAATAGAGAATACCTTTGATATGTGGTTATGAATAGCCTTCAAGAAAGGACGACTAATGAAAGAAGTCTAATACGATGGACGTTAGACTCGTGGGCACGATAATGGCTCATGTGCTTCTCGTAAACCTGAGAGGCGATACTCTCCTCCTATTGTCCAAGCCAGTGATGATCCGAGATCATCAGACTCTTGATTTTGTCTCTCAAAATCGTTCTCTTCTTCATGTGCATGAAGCACCAAAGATAAGAAGGCTCTTTACATAGTCAAGCATACCGACAAGGAGCAAACACGATATGGTGGATGGCCATTATGATGGATAGGAAAGGAGTGGGGTGCACATCCAAAAGCAATTGTGAGGAGAGATTTTTCTCTTCTTCTACCGGAGAGACTAGATGGTTTGGAGTTGAATTCATTGAGTTAAAAAGGAGACCAAGTCTCCCTTTTTATAGTAAGGTGGATGACCATAAACGATAATGGGCGGCATTTTCCTCCACAAACAATCAATTTATCATTCAATTCATGTTTGTTATTACCATCTTCTGTATTGATTTTTCATAAGGAAATATTATTGATTAATAGTTCACATTCTATTCTTCTTCCTCTCAGCTTCGCAATCATAAGTTAGCCTTTCCTGCTTGATCATCCCACTTGTCATCTTTGAAGCCTTCCCCTTCACTCCTAGCTACCAACTTCCTTTGCCAGGGATGGTGATATGAGATGTATATAGTTATCAAACCCAGTTTAATTCAAGCGAAAGCAATTGATGATTCTTACTTAATAATTGCTTTTAGCCCGTGATTTCGTGATAATTCTTGAATTATCTCTTGAGATAATTCACTAATTATCTCATGATAATTCTTGAATTATCTCTTGAGATAATTCACTAATTATCTCATGATAATTCTTGAATTATGTTACAAGGATAAATCTCAATTAGTTCTTAGAAAAATTAGCAAATCATCCGCCTAATTAATAAGCCAATTCATTAGTCTCAAAAATATATATGAAATTTATAATTGTTTAACGAAGAATGTGAATTAAACTCAAATTAACATTAATATTATGCAAACAATATTTACATGTCTCAATAATGAATATGAATCCCATTCATTAATATTAATTATTGTGAATCTACGCTTACATTGATTAGACGTCAACTATGTGAACCATATTCATATATTCTCTTATAATTAATTAAATATAATAACAATTACTAATTTGATCACCAATTTCTCATGTACTATTTATAATCTAATTAGAAATCGTACACTACATCCGTGAATACATGGAGATAATATTACGGAGATTGTATAATCCATGTATAGTGACTTGATATAAGATGATATCTAATATCAAATATCTTATATCAAATATCTAATATCTAGTATCAAACTTTAATCACATATATTGAAACAATTTCTTCAATTGACATCAATACTTTCATAACAATTTCCAACTCTTATGATTGCGAATATGGGTATAAGAATTGAGATTTAACTCAATTAAATCTCATTAATTCAGACTCAAAAAGAGTCACTATAATCCAACTGGTTTCATCACTCCCTCGGAATGAAAGCATCATGGTATACAACCTTTTAAGACTGCATCGCCCTCAAGAATTCCCAAATTTGTGTACATCACATATACGGGAAGACCTTGAATAAACCCGAAGTCCAAATCCATTTTGTTTATCTTCTTCTAGGGTTTATTAATAAGTTTCTCAATGAATCATGGAGCGACAATATCAATCATATATTTTCCAAAAGCATATATCGATATTCTCAAATTATTATCTTGTTTCCTAAATAAGACATCCACCAATGGAATCCGACATGACCCCAATAACTCATGACTGACCTCATATCTCTTGGTTTAGTAAGCGTGGACCTGTAATGATTCCTGAGAGATCATACATCTCATATGTCCTTGTATGCATAGCACCTTGCCGGTATATAAACCTCGCCAGGCTTCAACCTATCGGTTTGGCAAATCAAATACTCAGAAAAATAGATGCATATCTGTCTGTGATCAAAAAGATGTGTTCCCATTTGTAACAATATATGATACCGATTTTAAGTATCTCAATCTCATCAAGTCAATTCTTTGACCTTGACTTATCCAATACCTCTAAATTTCTATCCCCATGTAGAAGACATGCATCAAGAGTGTCGGATATCAATTTTTAGAAAAAAGACTATCATCTCTTTTCAATCTGGAGATCTTTCTTGAAGAACGCTTTATGATACTCATCGTGTCCTAAATATAACTTCTTTAGATCCACAACCTTGCATCAACTTATATGATCTAACTCGTTAGATCAATAGTTTATTGATATCAAGATGGTCATTTTACATAACCCCGTTTATATGAAGCAACCTTATTAGTGTAAATTGAATTTAGGCTTTATTTCAGATAATGGAGTAAAAAGAAACAACATATATTTCATGATAACTATCCCATAGGACCATTCATAGGCTATTCTAACAACCCAAACCCTTGTATAAATCATTCAAATCCATTTCACATGTTTTCTTCTAGGGTTTATCAATAAGTTTCTCAATGGATCATTGCGATAGTATCGATCATATACTTTCCAAAGCAAATATCGATACTCTCAAATTCATATCGAGATGACCATCGATGGAATTCCATGACTCCAAAATCTCATGAGTAAGCTCATGTATCCTGGTTAAAAGTATGAACATGTACGATTCCTTTGAGAGATCATATATCTCATATTTCCTTGTATGCATACTAGCTTACAGGAATATCGACCATGTTGGGTCATTGACGAGCACGGATTTGGCGAGGGTCTAATGTTCCAACAAGGATGAAACCAAGTCGTTGAGCTTCTCTTTCTTCAATTTGTTTCTTCTTTTATTATGCTCATATGCATTAAAAGTTCATTATATTAGAAATATAATGTGCTTGAATTATGGTTGTTCGTCGATCTCTACCAGGTTAAAAAATTTCTCACCTGATTGAACGAACTCCAATTCCGTTGACATCTTGATGTGCTGCAAGTTAAACTCAAAATCCGTATGGCAGATCTCATCAACTCAGGTGTTTCAGCTCCAAATGCTCGCTACAAATCCGTTGTAATTTGTTAATACATGATGATATAACATATCTAGATTAGAGAAACATAATTAAAGCTAAATGAAAATCTAAATTAAAAGTGATTTCATACTAGAACTTCTCTTCTTCCTGGTGTCAATAGCATTTGCCCAATCAAACAAGCCTTTTGCGTTAACAAATGCATCGAACTACAAGTCAATTTTTTCTCTCTCTTCCCTTTCTAAGACCAACCTTTGTAGACAAGAGTACCATCCAACTTTGACCTCATAATCATTGTTGTATGTTAGCTCATACTGGCATTGTGGATTAAGTAAGTAACAACATGCAAATGTGTCTGAAGTTGTTTATCTCATCTCCTATCGGTAATGTCCCAAAGTTATATTTTTCTTCATTATTGTGTATATTTCGAGCGATTTCCTCATTTGCCTATCCATGGCTTCATAAATGAATCCAATTGGAGGATATTTTTCAGAATCGATCATTCTCAACACCATCACCAATGGCTTCGTCGGTCGAAACACATAAGCAACCCTGGGCCAAAAAGATTTGTTATTTCAAATAATTTAAGACACTCATGCCATTATCCTTGGATGAGTAAGAATTATATTTCCACCTTTTGAGGTGAAAATGAATCAATATGATCCATTACCATGAGTAATCTCTGCAAGGTGAGGAAAGTCGTCGCAAAATGAGTGGCAGTAGGTCGCAATAAATCTCCACCTACATGATTCCTCACCATAGCCAACACCCATGCATGGTTGTAGATGAAGTTGATGATTTGGTTTGCCTTCTTAAATACAGATTAATGCAAAGACAATTTCAAGATGTCCTCCAACATAAGATCAATACAGTGAGTTGCACATGGAGTCCAATACAAGTGTTCCCTCTACTTCATCAACGTCCACATTTTTTACTTGTTCAGATGCGTCAATAGATTTTAGGAACCAAGTTCCCCTTGGGTTGTTCAACAAAAAATTGATCAATGTACGACCTTTGGTATCTGTCCAACCATCAGACATAATATTGCATCATATCTCTGATTAGGATGCCTTGACATCATCCATCATCGCCTTTACAATCTCCACTTCTTCCCCCAATATCCAAGTGCACAACTCATGCATGCTTGGGGGGTTAATCAAATCCTAAAGCTTCCAACTTCTTGAGACATTGCAAAATATAAAGGGCTATTGGCCACATTGAAAGATAATGTGTTTTCAATAAAGAATCTCCCAATGCTTTTGCAAACACTCCTTCTTTCTTTTTTTTCAAACGAAGCATTCAAAGTTACTTGTTTGAAAGGACCGTGGGCACTCCCAGACCCAATCCCTGGCTTGCCACTTCCACCTTCACATGCACCTTCACTCATAAAAAGCAGCCTTAAGTGATGAATCTCATATTCATCACTCAAATCACTAATTAAGCTCAAATCCTCAAAATTCATTGGCATTTCTACATTTATATTGCATAATTAGCATTCATGCATGTATTAATAATAATTGCATTTTATCACTCATAATTGCATATAATAAGAAGCCAAAAATCCCAGCCAAATAGACATGTAAAATAGCCTAACTTCACTGATTTTTAACTAATTCATGCTAACTCCAAATGACCTGAAACCACCTCCATTTTGTACATATTACTAACAAGAATAAATGAAAAATACAAAAAAATCACTAACCTAGATAAGTGGACCAAAAACCAAAACCCTAATTGCAAGATTCTCGGACTAAAACCTAGATATCTTCCCCATCCAGTGCCCGACTTGATCCTACTCACTTTTGAACTAACATGCATTCAAATACCTTCAAACAAGACCAAGTTCAAGTGAATCGGAGCTCATATGTGAGTTGGGGTTTGGGCCTCTTTTGTACATTTTGTATTTTAGCGATTTAACCTAATATTTTATGTACTTAATTAACTCATTTTATTTTAATTACTTTTTATTTATTTTCTTTGACGAAAGTTTTATTAAAATACGTAAAACTTCAAATTTAAAATGAGCTTGAAATCAAAAAAAAATAATTGAGTCCAAGTTTTCACTAACCGTCTGTACAAAAATTGTTTTTTTCGTGTTTTATTTTCTTTCTTCTTTTTCTTAACTAAAAAAAATACAAAAAAATAGATTAATGTGTAAAACAATATCTTTGATTTTATCATATTTTCCATATTTTTATCCGGTTTAAAATAACAAAAAAATATAAACTCAAAAATCAAGGTATTCTATGTAGATGGAGTACCCCAAAAATATCACTTTTGCAAATGACCGGTTTTGATTTTGATCCCTTCATGAAAGTTGTAGATCTCGTCGAGACGAACAATTTTCATGAAGAAAATTTTTTGATCCGAGGTCATTTCCTATTTTTTTTATTTTTCTTTTCTTTTTATTTTTTAATTTTTCTGGGGCTGACACGTGGCAGCTCCTGGTGCCGCCATGTGTCACCATTTTTGGCCTTTATTTTCTTTTATTTTTATAAAAATAATAATTAAAAATTTTACTTAATTAAAATAATAATAATATATAAAAATTAACGCCACGTGGCAGCATCTCAGCCATCCGATCTCGATCGATCGGCTGCTTCTCTTCCTCCTTCCTCTACTTTCCCAATCGGGAGCGGGCGCCACCGCCGCCTCTCCGCGATTTCCTCCATCGCCTCTCCCCTTTCTTTCTACGACCGGCCACCCTCGCGTATAGCGCCACCTTCCTCTTCCTTCTTCGTCGCCGATCACAAGCCCAATCTCCGACCATCTCCAGATTCAATCGAATCCAATCTCTCCCACGCTCGTATTTCAATCAAAGTTCAACCTTCCATTACCCTGATCCACGTCTGAGAACACCCCTCGCCCTCACCTATTTAACCATCAAAGGAGGGGATTCAGTGGTGACAGCCTGATTTCCCTTTCATCTTCCCCGACGAGATCCAAACTCTTTGAGCTTGTCGCAACGTTGCGCATCTCGTGTGTTTACCCTTGCTCCGGCCTCTTCGCGTCGTTGAGCCAACGCCATCGAACCACCCCCCAGCCACTTCGCCCGCGACACTGCTCTGCCTCCGTCCAGGAATTCTCCACCTCCGCACTCCATCGACGCCTCCTAGATGAGAGCCAGGAGTCTACCCCAATGCCTTCGACCTTCCCTGTCGCTCCACCTTCGATGGTCGGAACCCCATCGAAGGACTCCAGCTCCTCCGCCACAATGCCACCGCAACATCGACGCCCAATGCCTGCGCCAAGTAGGGTTTTCGCGGCTCGTCAGATGGCACCGTTGCCGGGGTTAGACTACCCAAATGTGTGGAAAATATAGCACTAATTTTTTAGACAAAAATCTAAATCGTTTGCCTCCTTGAGTTCTTAGTAATTCTTTCTAAGCCCATAGGCACGTGATTCTTTCTATTCTTAGTGATGCAACAATGGTAGACTACAGGTGGGTGTTCATTATGAAACACAAGTCAATGGTAGCATGGAAGTTACAAGGCTAGAGTAGTAGCAAATGGACCCCACTTCTCTATTGAGAGTCACTAAAATCCAAACATGTTTCATTATTCCCTCGGAATGGAAGCGTCATGGTTATACAATCGTTTATGATCACATCACTCACAGGTACTCCTAATACCTGTACATCCTGCATACCGGAAGACATGGAATAAATCCGAAGATTTAAATCAATTTTACATTGTCTTCTTCAGAGTATTATCATCAAATTTCTCATTTGATAATTGGGAGTTGGTATCTATCATGTACTTTCTAGAAGCATATATCATACTTAGGTATTGATCATATACTTTCCAAAAGCATATATCAAACCTACATATTCAGTCAAACTTCCAAAGCGAGAAGTGCAAAGAATTTGATCGCAATATCTCATGAGTAAGCTCATGTCTTCCGGTTCAGTAATTGAACCCATATGATCCCTTTGAAAGATCGTATTACTCATATGCCCTCGTATGCGCACCAACTCGCCAGTATATATAGCTTGACTAGGCCATCAACCTATCGGTCCGCCAAACCGAAACGTACATACTTAAACATATAATAACACATCTGTCTCCGGTCAGAGGATGTGTGCCTGTATTGTGACAGTATACGACATAGGTCTTGATTATCTCGATCTCTAAGTCAACTCTTTGTCCTAACATATCTAATACCTCCGAATCTCTTTTCCTATACAGAGGACCTGCATCAAGAGGTCAGTTAGATATCAGCCTATAGAGAAAAGGATTGCCATCTCCTTCTCAGGCTGGAGATCCTCTCTTAATAATCACTTGACGGGTTTGATGAGTCCTCAATCTAATTCTTTAGATATCACACAAGCACCAGTCTCTATGATTCAACATTTGAATCAATAGTTGTATGATCATTTTTTTAAGATGGTCATGTTACATAACTCTAATTCTATTAAGGGACCTATAATGCTAATTAGTTATTCTTCATTTCAGATCAAGGAATGATTTGCAATAGCATTTATTGCATAATGGCTCGTCGTGGGCGCGCATGTCCAACAAGGAGAACCCTCACAAGCACCCCCTTCGAGTTGTACCTTCTCCTTTTTTTGTTTTTTCAGCGTCGTCACCGCTGCAGCTGGGGCTCATGCTATCTCCCCCACGTCATCATTGGTCCCTCTGTTGTGAACCACCGACTCTCATCGGACAACCACTCATTGATGGCACTCGCCGCCTTCACACTTACAACCTGCAACATACGAAGGAGAACAAGGAGGACGGTGGATAGTGGCCACCGTTCGATGTTATTCCCCCTCCTTGATCATCGTGCAAACCAATCCATGTTTTTGGATTACATATATGTTAAAAAATAAAAAATAACTATTGTATGATTCAATATAGGTTAAACTAATGTAAGGGTATAATTGAGTTAAGGGATCAAAATAATTGAGGGTTATACGTGTAAACAGAATGACTATTCAGGGTTCTACGGGTAATTCTTTTACGGGTAATTCGGAATTATAAAGGGTTCAACGCGTAATTACAAAAGTATACATTGTTATGTGTAATAATCCCATGAAAATAACTCAACATCTTTCATCGGGTAAGGAAGTATCTTTCTCCTTCTATTTTCATCTTATGTACGAGCGTGAGATAGTGCCAGTCCATTCTTAAAAGCACGATAATCCATAAATAAGACAAGTTACAACCTCATGCAAAGTTGAGTGCAAACTAACCTTTCTCCTCGTAGTGAAGCTTAAGTATGCACAATGGTCACAGCTCTCTGAACCAGTATCAAGTAGGTGAGGCCAGTCCCATATTTTGACATATGCATCATTGCCACCAGAAATTACAAATTTTCCTTTCTCTCCAAACAATGAAAAAGCCCTGTAGAAATAAAGGCATAAATCAAAAATATAAAAATGCCTTCAGTGGTAAAACATTGTGGTACTTACACACATGAAACGGCGGCCCTATGACCTCCATAAGTGTAATCCAATTGCAATCTTTTCCGTGGACTTGGCATATGCGAATCATTATTTCTTTCAGAAATTTCCAAATCCTTGGATTTTGATTGTGATCCCTTTCTAAGTTTCAGTGTACTTGTTGATTTAGCACTGGAAGTAACTACCTCAGATTCTAAATCCATTATATCAACAACACCATCACCCCTTGCTACAGCACATACTTTTTCCAATCCAAATGACAACTTTGCTTTGGGTACGGCTATGGAATGCACAAAAGGTGGATTAAATGGCTGACCAGGATCAGCGCAAGCATAATGATTGCCCATATTTGGCACTCCTGAAAAAACGTTTACAGTAAAACTTGAGCAATAAATGGAAGATTAATAAAACGATGTATTATGATTTTTCAGTTAAAAGCTCTCGTGCAAATCGAAAAGTTTTTATAAATGACAGTAGTAGGCAATACCATATTCCAAGATGCTGTAGCTGCGCCCTTTAGATAAGTCCCATATTACAAGCTTTGAGTCAAGACCTCCAGTAACGACTGTGAAGATCAACTTATTTTTTAGATGAGCAAGGGGAGAAATAATTACCAGAATATACTTTCTATAAAGTAGCAATTCTACAAGCTTTTCATATGTAAGATGCCAAAATTACGCACCAAACATTTTCAATTTATATGTGAAATTCCAGTTAACATGATTTATTGTAATGATTTTGGGCAAATATAAGTTTCATTCTTGATCAAATACACAACGTAATTCATCTTTCGATCATTATTCGTCCTATATTTTCTAAAGTACTTAAAAGGTCCCATAGTTTGGAAAAGATCCTGACATAAGAATTGTGATATTTTGTTACATATATGTGTCAAATTACTTCAAATTTTTAAATAACCTTTTTTAAGGAAGTGATGGGTGAACATCCTAGGTAGCCCATCATCTCTGTAAATATATAACTCAAAAACTACGAAGTACAAGGTAATGTTCACATAAAACAACTCACCACGAAATAACAAGGCATTTTGACTAGCCACAATGTCCACAGAAAAGAATTAAACCTAGCCTCCAAAATCCCTTAGCACAAGATCAACAGGTTGCATTGACAAAACTCCTCTGAAATCCCCTAGCACGAGATGTATCCAACCAGGCCACAACTTCCCTCTTACTCTTCTGGAGCAAGCTGACATGAGACCTATAAACGATAAAAATCATCTAATACCCGCATCCCTAGGAAATAGTACATGAGATGGTGGTAGATAATGGGACTATTGATCCCTTCCTTGGGCATTTACTACAACATATGAAGCAAGGAGGAGACTAGTTAATAACAAGGTCTTATCCTCTTTTCTTACAAGAAAGTCCTGTCCCAAAAACTCAGAGGATGTAGACCTAAGACAATAGTCGAAGAGGGACAATGAATTGAGTCGTCAAGGCCATGGCTCATGTCTGACATCTACGTCCTGATTTTTACCCTCTTCGGTGTCCATGTTAAATGAGGGTTGCACGTTAGGTAGCCAATAGCCAGCGCAAGAGAGACAAATTCCTAAATAGTGTTTTTCTAATAACACTATTTAAAAATTTATCTCAAAATAGTTCGGATGTTCTTCAACATGGATTTCAGCAATTTAAATTTCGTTGAGACGATACGTGGATAAGTGGAGAAACCAGTACCGCACGATAAGGCGCTATTGGGGGTAAATTTCATATATAACCCCTGCATTTTTTGTATTTTATTATTTAATATTAAATTTCCATCTATCGTTGTAAATATTTTGTAAATTTTGCACATGAACCCCTAGAGTTGTTGCATATTACACTTCGGCCCAGTCCAACTCAGCTCATGTGTCGTCCTACGTGAGATGGACATTTTGCATGTATAACCTCGCGAGTTTTTTTTATGTCTAGTATCTAAAGTTCAGATATTAGTTGTAAAACTTTGGATTATTTGCACATTCACCCCTGCTTTATATTTTAATTGCAAATATGCCCCCGCTAGTTCATATATTGTTGTGCTTGTTTTCTATTTATTAAAAATATCATCCGTGCTCTAAAAATTATGCAAAAATAGGAGTAAATCTCTACTAGCTTACTCTTCAACGTCACATTTTGAGTTTTGCATTTTAGGTATTTTTCCTATTTTCTAAAAATCAAAAAGAGCACATTTTGTCTCTCTTTGAATTAAAAATTATCAAGATTGCAAAAGTTGGTAGTCGGTACTCGATCGATCGGGTCACTGACTAAGGATTACTCGGTAGTCGAGCGACTAATCGGATCAGTCATACTTTAATCGGCTTTGAATTTTTTTTATTATTTTAAATATATAACTCAATTTATACATATATTTACATCGATTCTGTACATTTTTATACCATCATAATGAAATAAAAGAAGTAATTGAATTTAAATAAAACATTAAGCATATCATAATGAGTTTGCTTTTAAAAAAAAGCAAAACATAAAACCAAGAAAAAATTGGTCGACTAATGTACCTAGTCGGAATTAGTCAGTACTAGGTCGGCCACCCCACTGACTAGACTACTCGGACCAATTAGTCGGGTGAGTTTTACAACAATGAAAATTATCAAAAAATATAAAACCTTTTTGGAAAAGTTCCAAAACAATTATATTTTGTTCAACATTATATTTTATGACTCCAGACCAAAAATCCCTATAATAGAAAAAGAAAATAATAAAAAAATTAAAAAGCTCTAAAATTCTATAAAAAAATACGTAAAAATTCAATAAAAACTCCAAAAATATTTGTTCTAATTTGGTAATTTTATGTATATATTTTATTACATAAGAAAAAAGTTTTGGAAAATTTTAGCTTTATTTATTATTTTTAAATTCCGAAACAATTTGCCCTTTTTTAATCCTCATTTGGGTATATTTCCGATTTTAAAAATACTTAAAATTAGCAAAAACTCTACAAAAATCACAAAAACAGTAGAAAAATAAAAAAAAGACAAAAACCTTTTTTTCTGCACTTTTTTTATTTTTAGTTGTATTTATAATTATATTACTCTATATTATCTATATAGACATATATATTCTCATATTACTTATTTAATAGAAAAGAAAATTAAAAAATAGAAAAAATAAAAATATAAAATATAAAATCAAAAACAAAAATGTAGAAAACTAAAAACAAAATTAAAAAATCAAAAAACCTAAAACTCGCAAAAACCTTGATTGATTCATTTAAGAGATTGTTGTACAAATATACTTTTATTAGTTATTCATTATTTATTTATAATTAATAAATTTAGGGTACCATGTTTGCTCTCTGTGGTTCACTGGTTCGACCTATATATGCTTGCATACTATACATCTTGTTTATAGAGAATAATAAATTGTGCTCCACATTTTTGTTATTTATTGATTCATTATATGTTGTGGGTACTTGTTAATTGATTTGAGATTTCTTGCAGGTCGCCTCAACGACACTTTGTCCTCGTACTCCATGAGAATAAATTTTTAGACCCGCACGGAAAATCTCTGTCATCAAATGGCACCATTGCCAAGGAGAAACGTAGCGTGGCCTCAAGGTTGCAAAAGTCGGTAGTCGGTACTCGGTCGGCAAGGTCACTGAATAAGGATTAATCGGCAGTCAGGCGATTAATTGGATTTAGTCGGGCTTTAATCGACTTTGAAATTTATGATTATTTTAAATATATAACTCATTTTTATACATAAATTTACATAGATTTTGTACATTTTTATACTATCATAATAAAATAAAAGAAGTAATTGAATTTAAATAAAACATTAAGCATATCATAATAGGTTTTCTTATAGAAAACAAAAGATAAAAAATATGGTATCTCCAAGAAAAAATTCGTCGACTAATGTGCCTAGTCGGAATTAGTCGGTACTCGGTCGGCTACCCCACTGACTAGACTAGTCGGACCTACTAGTTGGGTCAGTCGGGTGACTTTTACAACACTGTGTGGCCTAATTTGTACATACATGCTTTTTCTTTTATTTTATTTTATTTTGCACACACTTCTTTTCCTTTCTCTTATTTGTGTATAATTACAACTCTTCTTTATTTATATAGACTATCTAGTTAATTGTGTTAATATCTCTCTTGTTGTGTTTGATGCAAGGGCCCGTTACGCGAGGATGACTTCTTAGGGAGCCGAGGCAGCCGAGCATGGTGGAGATTGACCCCATTGCCTTGGCCAATTGGAGAGGCAGCATGCATGATAAGGAAGACAATTGGCATAGATCTTAGTTAAGACTTTTATTTTATTTATAGTATGAGAATGATTCATTCATTTATTTATTATTACTCAGGAACTTGAACATTACTCTACTTCACGAGGTCCACTGCCAGGGTAATTGCTCACCTGGGGGTCCTGTCACAGCTTTTCGAGTTTTTATCGCTTTATTTTTATTTATTTCCCGATGTTTTGAGTTTTCCGACTTTTTTTATATGTTTTGTGTGCATGTAGCCCCTAGACGTTAGGACTTATTGTCTCGGTAATTAGGTCCAAACCCTAACAAGAATTATGTGTCTATAGTCTCTTACGTTCAGATCTAGTCAAATTAATAATTTTTAGTTATTTGGACTTGAAACCATATGCCGAGAGAGACACCATACAACGCTGGAAGGACCCGTTGTGGTGGGCACCGAGGTATCTCTATGACTGGACTCTAGGGTTCATTTCTGAATAATAATGTATGGTTATTCACGATTAATAGTAGCTACTGTTTAGGATGGTTTTGTCGATTGCACACCACCATGTAGATACGTTTAAAAAAAACTAGTTTTGCGTACCACATGGAGAGAGATGGGAAGCACTGTAAGTCCTCCAACATTGCAATTTGCATGCATCATTAGATTCTATGGTAAGATTTCCATCATTGAATCGAGTTGCACGGCTTTTTAGCTATCTCCCTCTATTTTTGAACACCTATGACTTAATGAAAATTTACAAAATCATTAGGTGCTTGTATGCAAAGTATCCAAAAAAGGTAAAAATCCCAAAATCTAAAACAATGGGATTGCTAATAAACTGTGACCTTAATTAATATCTGTAATGGACTATATTCTTTAGGGTTCATAAAGCCCTCATTATTTTTAGGTACCTTAGGAGGGGACCAAAACCCCTTCTATGAGCGAGGCACGACCCGCTAAGGATTAGAGCCAAAAATCCAGTCTGTAACTGCCTTGTGCATCGCCTGGATTTCTAAAGTATTGGCGCTTCTATCATACGTGGATGAGTAGGACTTGGTCAACGATGGGGTTCCCGTCTTCTGTGGAACATCAACCCTGTCTGAAGTACTGAGCTTAGGCCACGCCTTCACGGGTGTGTTTTTCTCATCGTCTTGCGTTCGAGTAGGGCCTTGCACGCTCATGGGTGAATCCGTTGCGAGCGAGGTTCGAAGTAGTGGCTTCTTCTATCGATTCCTCTCTCTCATTCTTTGGCTGAGTAGGGATCCGGTATGGTTACAAGGACCTCAAAAAGTACATACTACAAGTTACAAAGGAGGAGAACAAGTACGGGATACTTTTCCAGCAGTACTCTCACTCCTATAGGGTTAGCGTGTAAGGACTTGTTAAAAGATTTGCCTTCACAACTCTAAAAAAGAAAACATAAAAATAGTCGATCCGTTATGACTTCACATGTGTAGAGTTAGTGAATCCATTTTGTATTGTGTATTGTATGGATCTAGATTAAATTTTGTCATATGTGTTTCCTCTCTGACCCCATGCTCGCTTCGAACCTCTCTACTATTTTACATTCCTTTCATTCCTCGTTGATCATCGTATCCTTCTTCTTGTATCGATCTCTCTTTTCACCAACGATGTTGTACCATAGATGGTGATGCAGCGTGAAATGGAAATATAGGGCAGCATTTATTTAATTTTATCCGTTAATTTTATTTACGTTTATTTGAGTCGTCATATTTTTTAATTAAATAAAAGGGATCGCATGTGATCTCAATTAGTTAGAGATTTGAATTTCAAATTAGTCGGTTAGTCGGTTAGAGTTAAATTAGGATAATTAGTTTGAATTTGAAGTTGAGTTTCTATTTTTGTACCCTCATCCCTCCTATATAAAGGGATGATAGCCTATTGTTTTAGTGAGGTCAGATTATATGAAAAATTGAGATTTTATCTCTATCTCCCTCTCTCGTCTCTCTTTCTCTCTCAACGTGGTCTTCACGATTCTCTTCTCCGAAAATCCCTCGTTTTCCCGACGAGCTTCTCCTCTCAATCTCTCCATTTTCTTCCAAAAAAATCCATCCTCAAAATATTTTCATCAACGTCGCGCAAAAATTCTATTTGCATCAATTGGTATCAGAGCATGGAAGTTGAATCGTTCTCACGATTCGACGGTCCTGTCGCATATTGGAGAATGAAGCTCGATCAAGCAACCCTATCACGTGGATCACATGCGCGTTCGCGTCAACAAAAATTCAAGAAGCGCCTCCGGACAAGCATCAAGGTTCAACAATGGATAGACTCATGGTACGATGTTGATATTTTTATGGTACAAGTTGACGACGAACAAAATATTGTCGTCGACCATGATCTGTGCGCTGCTCAGAACATTGTGGATGGAAGAAACGGCAACAACGACGATGTTCTCGCTGTCCGGACCGTGTCAGGCGAAAACAACAACGTCAAGGATGATTTGTTCGCTATCCCGGCCGTTTCAGAGGAGGAAAACGCCGACCTGCTCTCTGTCCAGGCTGTTTCAGAAGAAAAAAACACCAATCTGCTTGCTGTCCAGGTATTTTCAGACCTGCAAACGTCACCAAATCAACTCCGGCACCATCCACGACCCCCTCGCAGGTTCCCCTCACCATTACCTCACCTCCGACCCTCATCCTAGCCTCGATGTCGGCCCCACAACCAACCCCAGCCACATCCCCCTGCACTCGCACCCCCAGCCATAGCCTCGCCTCCGCCACCACCCATTCCCGCTGCCCCCGAAATTGAAACCCCAATCCCAACGCCCCCTGATCCAGCCCCGACGCCCACTCCCGCCACTCCGACACCCCTTGCGACGCACCCCCCGTCCTCGTCACCCCAACCCTCAACCTCATCACCCCCTCCTCCCGCCGCAATCGCACCCCCAGCACCACTAACGCCACCACTCCTAGCCGCAACCCTCGCACCCCCGAATCCCTTCCCCACTCCCACCCACGGCAACCCTATCTGCCCCCTCACTGCTACCCACCTACACTCCCGTGCCGCCACCATGATTCCCAGCCGCAGCCCGCCTGCGCGCCTCCTGCTCGACGCACGCACCGCCTACAGCTCCCACTTCAACGGCGCCGCTGCCGCTGCTTGGAGGGAAGAAGAACCCTAACAAGGGGTCTTTTATCTATACGTTCCAGATCCCATGAAATTTGGGATTGGAAGTTAAGTTGGAAAAATTGCAGGAACTCCCCTAGACCTAAAACCTTTGGTATAAAGGTTTAAATAAATGGGGATGTAAGAGGAGACTATTTAAGTGAAGGGGTACGAAAATTGCAACCCACCCCCCCCCCCCCCCGCTGCAACAATATTTAAAGGTAGTACTGAAAGGACAAAATCTGGATGGTCTCCTTATCCAATTAGGATTCGGATCATGGGTTTCACCTATTTAAAGGCCCCATGGCTTAATTCACTGGCCACCTCTCCTCCTCTACTCTCCTTGTGCTATTGCTTTGCGATGGACTCTCCAAAGGCCGAGTGGATCGTCATGAAGATGCCCCATCAGTTCTTCGAGCACCATGTCTAAGGGATGAAACCCGGATGGGAGCCCGCCTATGCGCCACACCTACTCTTCCGTCACGAAGTCCACGTCGCCAACACTCGCATCCCACACGCATGGGTCCCGCCATTCGCTCCACACCAGTTCTTCCATGGGATGACCGAGAACGTTGATTCGAATTTGTCAACCTCCAAGCCTGCAGATTCAGGAATTCGTCGGGAGACGAATTTTTCAAGCGGAGGAGAGTTGATGCAGTGTGAAATGGAAATATAGGGCTGCATTTATTTAATTTTATCCGTTAATTTTATTTACGTTTATTTGAGTCGTCATATTTTTTAATTAAATAAACGGGATCGCTTGTGATCTCAATTAGTTAGAGATTTGAATTTCAAATTAGTCGGTTAGTCGGTTAGAGTCAAATTAGGATAATTAGTTTGAATTTGAAGTTGAGTTTCTATTTTTGTAGCATCATCCCTCCTATATAAAGGGATGATAGGCTATTGTTTTAGTGAGGTCAGATTATATGAAAAATTGAGATTTTATCTCTATCTCCCTCTCTCGTCTCTCTTTCTCTCTCAACGTGGTCTTCACGATTCTCTTCTCCAAAAATCCCTTGTTTTCCCGATGAGCTTCTCCTCTCAATCCCTCCATTTTCTTCCACCAAAAATCCACCCTCAAATTATTTTCATCAACGTCACGCAAAAATTCTATTTGCATCAGATGGTTTCGTAGGAACTCCTCTAATACCCATATTGATTCTATGGACTCATCATCGTCAATAATTCGAGGAGATTCGAGAACCCATTTCGGACCTTGCGAACCGATCTCTAGACTCCTCATTTTGTTTCCACCCCCTTTCTATTTCTTAATAAATCGGGACCACTCTTGTCCCACTTCCGCCGTTGCAAATGGAGTTCGATTTCAATCTACATCTTTTTTCTCTATTCACAACCATCTGGGATTGACCATGATCTCATATTCATCAATGGTTTTCAATTTCATGGTTGGATTGATTGGGATTCCTCTTACATTGCAGATAGAAACCAAACCAGTCATGGATCCTAGTTTAGAATTCATTTCCTCACTCAGACCTTGAGATGGCTCCTCCCAGCGAAAAAGGGAAAGGCTCAGGACAGCCGCCACCCCAGACGGAGTAGGGCCCACTACCCGATCAGAACCAAGTCAATGCCCAGTTGCTGCTTCTTCCAAGCCATCCAGCAGTAACTGACTGGACAAGCTCTTGCCCAGACTGCATTCTAAGACATGATGAACGATTTGAGGAACAGACCAGCAGAAGGAGGAGGAAGAAATGAGGAACCACCCCGTGATGATCCAGAAGAAGAAGAAGAGCTGAGGAATGGAAACTTAAACTGACGTTGAAAGAAACTACAACCTTAGGGACAACCAGATGACCAAATGGATTCGCATCCCTCCGGTCCATGCCCACTTTGAGCTAAAACCCCAATTCCTTACTCTTCTGCCCACTTTCTACGGGAATACCAACAAGGAACCGTACATTCACCTACAACAGTTCTCTCGCATCTGTAGAACTACACAATACCCTAACATCCCATTAGATGTAGTCAAGATGACTGCATTCCCTTTCAGTCTCCAAGACAAATCCCTGTACTGTGTCAATCATTTAGGAAAGGTAGTGACGACATGGGAGGAACTTAAGTTTGTGTTCCTTTACAAGTTCTACCATCTCGGTCGGTTCAACCAGATGCGAGCCAGGATTAGCAACA